>JAUTBZ010135068.1:0-13557 GCA_032361785.1 Lepetodrilus galriftensis
AGGGCGCGCGAAAAGTTTGAGGCTGAGCAACCGTAGGGGCGTATCGCATACGCCCGAATGTGCGGCAGCACATAATCACCTTGTTGTTGTTATGGGGCAGGCATATATAATACACCCCGAAAATTTTGAGTATTCCTGAAAATGTGCAAATGTCACAGGTCATAAAATCCCCATTCTGACAGCCGCAATAAAGCCCCTTTTTTTGTCATAAAACCCACTTGCTTGTCATTCTGAACTTGATTCAGAACCCATAACCCCAAAACATTGTTATGGGTCTTGATCTTTGTTGGGCGTGCCCGTTGCCAAAAAATAAAAGCCTGGGATTATGGATCCTGAACTAAATTCAGGATGACAGAAAAAAAGTTACCGTTACCAACAATGTATGAGGAAATTTCGCGTAGGGACAGGCATGCCCTGTCTTGTGTGCCCCACAGAAAATTTATGTTTTAGGACAGGCTATGGAGACAAGACATGTCTTGTCTCTACGGTTTTATGGAAAATTTTAGTAAAATGCGGAGGAAAACCTTCATTGGGTTTAAGTTTATATGCCTTATATTTATAGCTAACAGTTTCTTGCCAAATTTTAAGGAACTGTTCCAGTGAGTAAATTTAGAGGAAATAATGTAATGAATATTCTCAAGGTTTCGTTCGTAATATCTATCATTGTGCCATCCCTGTTTCTTTCTGGCTGTTCTGTCGGACTTTTTCAGGGGAATACGGATAGTTTGGCGACAATCTCTATTGGCAAAGGCTGGCGGGTTGGAAAAATGCCAGACCAAAGAACTGTAGAGGAAACGGCAGACAGTTTGCACAAAAATGGACAAGATGCGTTAATACCAACGACGCAATGATTTGTTTTTAATCTTACCTTCAGGGAAGGCAAAATATCCTTCCTTGAAGATAAAACTTACAGAATTCCATTTTCCCCCAAAAATCTGATAATCCTGCTAAATTGGGCGGTGACTTCGTCTATCGGGAAATGTTCGCCGCCTTCAAGGGTCAGGCAGCTGATGTTGGCGAGGTTGTGGTCTATGGCAACTTTACAGATTTCTTCAAAATCTTTATAGCCTATGGTCTCGTCGGCAGTGCCGTGAATGAGCAAGGCGGGGCAGGACAGTTTTTTGAGGGTGTTGATGGGTGCCATATCGTCCAGACTGTGACCAATGATTTTTTCAATTACGGAAATAACAATTGGTACATGCGCTGCCATCACCCCAAAACGGCGCAGAAACAGGCCAACAATTTTACGGATATGGGCAAAGGTGGAGAGGCTGATCACGGCAGCAATATCATTGCGCTGGGAAGCACGGTGCAAAACAGCCGCCGCACCAATAGAATGCCCCATCAGGGCGATTTTCTCCGATTTGGGATGGTTTGCCTTGAGCCAGTCAATGGCCGCGCCGACATCTTCAGACATGGTGCCGATTGTGGTGATGATGTCCTTATCGCTCTTGCCATGATTTCGGTGATCAAACAGCAGCAGGTTGATATTTTTGCCTTTGAAGGGCAGGGCAAGCGGCAACGCAAACTGGGCATTTCCGCCCCAGCCATGTACCATAATCAGGGTTGGGGCATCTTGCGGGTTTTCCCCTGTTGCGGGAATGAACCAGCCAAACAGCTTTTTGTTTTTGCGTGTTGGGATCGAAATTTGTTCAAAGTCAAATCCCTTATTGGCGGGTGTGCCAGTCTCTATATTAAGGGGCGGCTTGAAACCATAAAATATCCTGTAGATGATGACGGACGCAACAACAAGGATGAGTGCCAGTAAAATAAGCAGAAGGGTCATGAGAAAACTTTTCCAAGATTTTAAAAAGCTGTAGAAAAAGGGACTGTTTTCCATTAGCACTAAACCCAGGTCTGAATGACATAAAATTTTGGGATGTGGAAATTTATCAATGGTTTATTTACGGGCAAGGCAAAGAACAACACAAGCAGTCAATGTAGGCGGCGTTTTGATCGGCGGCGGCGCGCCTGTTGTTGTCCAGTCCATGACCAATACCGATACCGCAGACCGCGCTGCGACAGCGCAGCAAATTATTGAGCTGGCAAAGGCAGGGTCAGAGTTAGTACGTATTACCGTTGACCGCAAGGAAGCAGCGGCAGAAGTGCCCTATATTAAGGAGATTGTCGAAAAGGCGGGGGTGAATGTGCCGCTGGTTGGAGATTTTCATTATATTGGTCATAAGCTGCTGAAAGATTTTCCTGACTGTGCCAAGGCGCTGGATAAATACCGCATCAATCCTGGCAATGTCGGCTTTCGTGCCAAGCGTGACAGCCAGTTTTCAGCGATTATTGATATTGCTCTTGAGCATGATAAGCCAGTGCGTATTGGCGTCAACTGGGGCAGTCTGGATCAGGAATTGTTGACCTCCATGATGGAAGACAATGCCAAACTTGACCAGCCCGCCGAAGCAACCTCTGTGATGCATGAGGCTCTGGTCAGTTCAGCTTTGCTTAATGCCAGGGGCGCAGAAGGGCAGGGGATGGGGGCGGACAAGATTATCATTTCTGCCAAGGTTAGCGCGGTTCAGGACTTGATCAGCGTTTATAGCCTGCTGGCACAAAAATCAAACTATGCCCTGCATTTGGGACTGACAGAGGCAGGTATGGGGTCAAAGGGGATTGTGTCCTCTACGGCGGCGCTGGCGATTATGTTGCAACAGGGCATTGGCGATACCATCCGTATTTCCCTGACGCCCGAACCTGGGGCCGCGCGGACCAAAGAGGTTCAGGTCGCACAAGAAATCTTGCAGTCAATGGGAATGCGTAATTTTGCGCCTGCCGTGATTGCCTGCCCGGGATGTGGTCGCACAACCAGCACTGTGTTTCAGGAATTGGCGCAGGATATTGAAAGTCATATCCGCGAGAGTATGCCTGTCTGGAGTGAGAAATATCCTGGTGTGGAAAGCCTGAATTTTGCGGTGATGGGCTGCATTGTCAATGGCCCGGGTGAAAGCAAGCACGCTGATATTGGTATTTCCCTGCCTGGCACGGGCGAAAGTCCTGCCGCGCCTGTCTTTATTGACGGCAAAAAGGACGTCACCTTGCGCGGCGACGATATTGCAGGCCAGTTCAAGAAGGTTGTTGCCCAATATATCGAACGGCGCTTTGGCTAGAGCATAATCAAGATAAGTTGTTACAGCTTATCTTGTTAATGTGTTTGACTAAAGGAAAGCCTGCCTGGTTTTAAAGCTCTATGTCTTAAAGCACCATTAATAAGCCAAGCGCGCAACCAAGAATGGTGGCGGACAGGGCAATTGCTGTATTGCGCATTATACGCCACAGGCTGGCAGGAGCTTCAAGGTCTTGCTGTATATATTGGATCATTGTAAAATTTCGCCATAGAAATCAAATTCTGCGCCATCTATCAGGCAACAGTCTTTGGTCTTTAAATTGAATATGATGTGGTTTCTTCCTGCCTGAATAAAGGTAAAATCTAAATAATTCCTTAACAGCCCTAAATGTTGGTTGGTAGATGCGCCCTAAATTAGCTGCAACCACTGTCATCATAGTCGTCATCATCGCCCGTGTCCGTTTCCTCAGTCTTGACAGGTATAACGGGAAGGGGGATGAGTTCCAATTCTGGCATATGGATCAGATTATCTGTTTTCAGGATGGCTGATGAAAAAGAAACTTTTTGGTCGGCATCCTGACTATACATATAGGTTGTTAGCCCGATGGAAGCCCCCGCTGCCAAGGTAAAAAGAGACACGAGGGTATATTTCATAAAAATAATGAGTTTTATCATGGTGATTAAGCCTGTTTTCTTAGTTCCGCATTACAAGTTTATTCCTAAGATTCCGACTTCCCTCCAGTCAGAGACTGTTCATACTCACCAAGGAGTATGAATGTCGCATCGCCAAGGCCTCTTGGGTGCGACATTCTGTCAATATAACGCCTCAAATCGGGCAGAAATATGATGTTTTAGGGGCTTATTTCTGCTGAGGGGCTAAAATTTGGAAATATTGTCTTTCTGTTAACCAGGAGCGTTCATACTCTATAACTATGATCTTTTTCGACTGGTGCGATTTTACGTTTTCAAGCCAGCGCGCTCTAATGAGGGACGATATGATATGGGACTACAAGCGACCATCCGTGAAAAAATTAGCAATAATGTAAGCAGAAACGGAAACTATAAGGTTCAGTTTGGTAAACTGGTCTCAGTTGAAGAAACGATAGTGCCTGGGCAGCTTTATGATTTTGCCGCAGCGCAGGTTAAGCTGAAGGGCAAGTCCTTTACCAGAGATTTTCCGTTGATGGAGAACGCAGCGGGCGCAATGTTGACGGATGATATTGCCAATCTGTTTGACAGCAATATGGATGCTTTATGGGTTCATGCCCGTATCATGCATGACTTTAAGGCCAGCCCCGTTCCGCCCAAGAAACAGGTCAAGGTGGCACTGAAGGAGTATCACTTTCTGGCAATAGAGCGATATGGTAATGATCTTGAGGCCTATCCGTTTATCTGTACCGACTATAACGGCCGCTCGGCTCTGATGTTCAGTCCTTATGGGCCAAGTCAGGCTATCCAGCGTAAAATTTCCAGCGATTTTTGGCATGTCCTGCTTGATAATCCATCAAATATGTTTGATTTTGACAGCCAGGCAGAGCTGGAAGGTGTGACGGTTCATTTTGGTCGGCGCAGTAACCAGTTTTATTATGAAGATATTTAAGTGCAGCTTTCAGGCATGTCGCTAATATGACACGTACTTGTGATTGTAAGGCAACTGTCTGGAGAATACCTTGTTTTTGCCTAAAATAAAGCACTTTTGGGGACGTTAATAAAGTTATAGTACTTTTGGTATATGTGTAGAGATAATGTAAGGAGAAGTGAATTATGATTTGGACAGTTTTATTGGTGACATTGGTTTTCTTCTTGATGCTCCTAAATCACTTGCACAGCAATTTTGATTCGTCTGACCTGAATGGTCAGCGGTCTAAGAAGTAACAAGGCTCATATTATTTTATCTCTTATTCAGGGCAGCTTAGGCTGCTCTTTTTTTATGCCCTAAAGCCAGTGTTTAAAGGGGATGTGCAGAAAAAATGAGCAGTAAAATATATTTTTAACCATAATCGTTCATCTCTTTATCATTTACTAAGACTTTGCGTAGTAAACTGTCTCTTATGCCATAGAAGCAAACAGGTCGGAGGCGTTTTTTAAAAGCAGGTACACACTATATGTGATTTTGGATTTTACTGGCTCTCATAGCCAGATAGTCCATACCAGTATCCTGACTTTTTAAAAATAACCGTAGCTATTTGAGTTTTATCGTTTCTTGAGTCAGTTGGCATATTATTAGTCAAAGTATAAAGCCGGTAAGCAGGGCTGGGATATAATGCAAATTATTGTCCTGTTGTCTGGCAAGCATAAATTGGAGTTCAGTATGTATATTCGTAAAATAATATTAGGTGTGGCACTTACAGGTCTTTTGGCACTGCCGGCTCAGGCTGGTAGCAAAGACTGTGACGGTTGTGCAAGCGATAGGGGTCATGTCATCAGCTCAAGAACAAGAGCTATTGTTGGCGGACTTACTTATGGTGTTGTTGGAACCGGTCGCGCTGTCATTGGTGGTGCCCTTAAAGGTACTGCTCGTGTAATGGGCGGTGTTGGACATGTTGCTGGCCGTATTGTCAGACCTGTAGCAATGGGTACTGGTCGTGTGGTTCGCGGTGCTGCTCATGGTGCTGGACGCGTTATTGGCGGAACAGCTCACGTAGCACGTCGTGTTGTAGCTCCTGTTGGTCGTGGTACTGGCCGTATTGTTGGCGGTGCTGTGCACGTAGCTGACAGGGTTCTGACAGGCACTGCTAAACGCGTTGCGCCTGTTGTTCGTGGCACGGGTCATGTTGTTGGCCGTGTTGCTGGTGGTGCAGCCCGCGTTGTTGTTCCTGTTGTTCGTGGCACAGGCCATGTTGTTGGCCGTGTTCTTGGCGGCGCAGCTCGTGGTGCTAACCGTTTGATCGGTGGCCTTGCTGGTATGACACACCGTGCAATCACCAGTGTAAGAACACGTACTTCTTGCACACGCGGTTGTGCCCGTGCAAGCTACAAATAATATTATTGTCAGACAATAAATGAAAATGGCGACCTTCGGGTCGCCATTTTTTTTGTTTTTGTTATGTTTTTGGTAAGAGCTTTTGAGCAACTGAAAGTGGTAAATAGAGCGAATCTTTGGCATTTTCAAAAGCCAGAAAGCCATGATGTTGATAGAAAGATATGGCCTTGTCATCCTTGGCATCAACAAGCATGGCAAAAGCCATAATATCTGAATTGATCGTTCGCTGGAAAGCATCGTACAACAATGCTCCGCCCAGGCCATGTCCTCCAAATCCTTCGTCAGCAGCAAGACGTCCTATCAGGACAGCAGGTATCGTTGGATAACGGGGCAACTTCTTTTTGACCTTTTCAGAAAGGTCGTTCAGGGGAATATTGGTTGCTGAGAGTGTATAATATCCTGCAATTCGACCCGCACATTCATCATCAGTGGCGACAAAACAAGCGGCAATCTTTTTGCGTTTGTCTTGGCCTGCCTGTTGGGCAAGGTAACGGTTAAGGGCAGTAACGCCACAATCAAATAAATTTCGGTCATGCCTGGAATTATCCAGCGGTTCAATAGAAAAAGTCATTGGCTTTTACTTATCAGCCTTGCATGACTGTTTGCCGCTCTCTTAAGGGCTGGCGTTGGCTTTGGGGGATCAATCAAACTTTGTGCAAAATGTTTTTGGTCTTCCATCGACAAGCGTATTATGTCTGTTTCCTCAACGGTTTGACGTGCAGCTTTTTCGACCGTAGCAATGACAAAATCTGTCATGGTGCGCCCCTGTATCTCTGCTGCCCGTTTTAAAAGGGCATGGAGTTCATGGGGGATTCTGGCTTCAAGCCGTGCTGTTGTTGTTCTTTTGCTCATAACATAATCCTTTTTATGTTATCATACGGCAAGTAGCCGTATAAATACAAGGCATAATGTGAAGTCTCGTTGATTATACTCATGTCACCCAGCTACCCGAATTTTTCTTGCCCTTTTGCTACCTGAGCATCGTTCCATCCTTTTCCCAATGCTAAGGCATTGCTTCAAAGAATGCGCCTTGTCAGACAACAAAATTGCAGCGAAAATTTTTTCGGGTTTCCAAGTAACATGAGTATATATGGTTTTACGGTGTGTCTCCCAAAAAATTTAGAACTTGAACCAGCCCTCATATCAATTGCGCATAACCTATAGGTTATAGGTTGTCACTCCAGCTGAAAAATGCCACAAGTTCAGTGATTCTTTTGCAGGTTTTAAAAGTGGGGCAGGGGCATAAGGCAGGAGATCTTGTGATCCCTTGATTTAAGATAATGACAAATTTACAGATTTTGGCAGATGCCGCCGGCGCGCAGCTGGTTGGTCTTGGTGATATTATGGTGCGGGGCTTAAGTGCTGACAGCCGTAAGATAGAGGCAGGTTTTGTCTTTGCCGCCTTGCCTGGCACGGTTGTTGATGGCCGTGACTATATTCCAAAAGCGATAGAGATGGGCGCTGTGGGCATTCTTGTTCCTGCTGATTTTGATGAAACAGGCATGAATATTTCAGTGATCAAGGCCGAAGATCCGCGCCTGGCACTGGCTAAAATGGCGGCTGCCTTTTATCCTGCCCAGCCCCAAACCGTCATTGCGGTGACAGGCACAAATGGCAAAACATCAATAGCCTCTTTTGTCCGCCAAATTTGGCACAGTCTTGATATTGCTGGCGCAAGCCTTGGTACGGTGGGGATTGATACCCCGACCAACCATATTGCCCTGCAACATACAACGCCTGAACCCGTACAGCTTCATGAGCTGATTGACCAGATTACGACACAAGAAAATATCACTCATCTGGCCATTGAGGCGTCTTCTCACGGACTGGAGCAAAGACGGCAGGACGGTCTTAAAATTCAGGCGGCGGGCTTTACAAATATAACCCAGGATCATCTGGATTATCATGGTTCTATGGAAGAATATTTTTCCCAAAAATTACGCCTGTTTTCTGGTCTGGTGCAAAAGGGCGGGACGGCTGTGATTGATCTGGAGACACAGGGCGCGCAAAAGGTGCTGGAAACAGCGCAGGGGGCAGGGCTAAAACTCTTTACGGTGGGGCCTAAAGGCAAAGACCTGAAGCTGGTTTCAACGCAGATAGATGGTTATAGCCAAAATTTAGACATTGAATCCGAAGGCAAGTCTTATCAGGTGAAATTACCGCTCGTGGGCGGGTTTCAGGTTTCCAACGCCTTGATTGCAGCGGGCTTATGTATTTCTCAGGGGGCTGACAGCGCAAAGGTGATTGCAGCCCTTGCCGCGCTGAAAGGCGCAAAGGGGCGACTGGAACTGGCAGGCATCAGCCCGCAAAATGTGCCTGTCTTTATTGATTATGCCCATACGCCTGATGCAATTGCGACGGCCTTACAGGCTTTGCGTCCCTATGTTAAAAACAGGCTGGTGATTGTGTTTGGTTGTGGCGGAGACCGCGACAAGGCCAAGCGTCCGCTGATGGGCAAGGCAGCGATAGATAATGCTGACCTCGTTTATGTTACAGATGATAACCCGCGCTCGGAAGAGCCAGGGGCTATTCGGGCAGATATTATGGTGGCCACGCCTGACGCCCTTAATGTGGGGGATCGGGCCAAGGCCATTTTGCAGGCCGTTGAGGGGCTTGAAGCAGGAGATGTTTTGTTGGTGGCAGGTAAAGGTCATGAGACAGGACAGATTATCAAGGGTGAGGTTTTTCCTTTTTCAGACCATGAAGAGGTTGAAAAGGCATTGCAAGCAATAGGGACAAAATAGATGACAGGCGTTTTATGGACAGACAAGGCACTTGTGGCTGCGGTCAAGGGGCAGGCTGGTGCAGATATTTCTGCCCAGTTTTATGGCGTTTCGATTGATAGCCGCACCCTTGACAAGGATGATATATTTATCGCCATTAAGGGGGATAATTTTGACGGTCACGCTTTTGTTGGGACAGCTTTGGAAAATGGGGCTGGCGCGGCAATCGTTATTGACAGCTTTGACGACAGCGGCCTGACAAAAGAGCAGCAGGGCAAGCTTATCAAGGTTGCTGACCCTCTGGAAGCCATGAATAATCTGGGGCGCGCAGCGCGCGATCGTTGCCGTGGTCAGGTCATTGCCATTACAGGTTCGGTGGGCAAGACAGGCTCAAAAGAGATGATGCGTCTGGCGCTGGCCTCTTCGGGCAAGGTTCACGCTTCGGAAAAATCTTTTAACAATCATTGGGGCGTGCCGCTTTCTTTGGCTCTTATGCCAGCGGACACTGATTTCGATGTGGCTGAGATTGGCATGAACCATCCTGGTGAAATTATTCCTCTGGTGGCGATGGTACGGCCTCATATTGCGATTGTCACCACGGTTGAGCCGGTTCATCTTGGTTTTTTTAAGGATGTTGAAGAGATTGCCCATGCCAAGGCCGAAATTTTCTCAGGTCTGGAAAAGGGCGGCACGGCTATTTTGAATCATGACAATCCTTTCTTTAGTCTGCTGAAAGAGGCGGCTGAAAAGGTGGGGGCCAAAATTGTCAGTTTTGGTCTGCATCCTTCTTCTGACATTTGGCTGAAAAATATTCAGGTTGAGAGTGATGGCTCATGGGTGATGACCCGCTTTTTTGGGAAAGATTTTTCCTTCAAGATCAGTGCGCCCGGCAAACATAATGCCATGAATGCGCTGGCTGTTCTGGCGGCCTGTGATATAGCAGGGGCGGATCTCTATCAGGCTGCCAAGGCTTTGGAAAGTCTTTCAGCTCCCGTGGGGCGCGGAGAACGCAGCCAGATTGAAATGGAAAAAGGACAGTCCTTTTTGCTGGTTGATGAAAGCTATAATGCCAACCCCGCCTCAATGCGTGCCGCTTTAGACACAGTGGGACAAATATCTAGGGCTGATTTCCCGCGCAGGGTTGCTGTTCTGGGAGATATGCTGGAACTTGGAGACAGGTCAAAGCAACTTCATGCTGAACTGGCAAAACCGATTAAGGATGCCGGTTTTGATGCTGTCTTTACCTGTGGCAGCGACAGTCAGGCCTTGCATAAGGCTTTGCCGGCAGATATGGAAACATATTGGGCTGCTTCTTCAAAGGAGCTTGAAGCCGATTTGGTTAAATTCATGCGTCCTGGCGATGTGGTGATGATTAAGGGGTCTTTGGGAAGTAAGATGGGGCGGCTTGTAAAACGGCTTAAGGAAATGGCTGTATAAATCATTTCTGCAAAAGCCTGTAACATGATAGAAGTTTTTTGTTTGGCGGAAAACAAAAGCAGATTTAAATAGTATTGGGGATGAAATTTTATGTTTTATTATCTAAGCCAGTTGGATTTAGGCGAAAGCTATAACTGGTTAAATGTTTTCCGCTACATTACATTTCGGACTGGCGGCGCGATTATGACCGCCTTGCTGTTCTCGTTTCTTTTTGGTCCGCGCCTGATCAATTCTTTCCGCGCCCGTCAGGGCAAGGGGCAGCCTATCCGTGAAGATGGGCCGCAAAGCCATTTGGCCAAACAGGGGACGCCAACAATGGGTGGCATTCTCATTCTGGCCTCCTGGACATTTGCCGCCTTGCTTTGGGCCGACCTGATGAACCCTTATGTATGGGTTGTGACAGCTGTCACCCTGACCTATGGCATGATTGGTTTTTATGATGACTATCTCAAGGTGTCCAAGCAGGATACAGATGGTTTTCCTGGCCGCATTCGCCTGTTACTTGAAGTTGGTATAGCCGCTTTTGCAGTTTATCTGGTGACTTGGCTGGGGTCAAAACCGCTCAGCACGTCGCTGGTCTTTCCTTTTTTCAAGTCCCTGATGTTTGATCTGGGGCCTTTCTATGTGCTGTTTGGCGCTATTGTGATTGTAGGCGCTGGTAATGCGGTGAACTTGACGGATGGCCTTGATGGCTTGGCGATTGTACCTGTCATGATTGCAGCTGGAACATTTGGCATCATTACCTATCTGGTTGGTCATGCGGTCTTTGCTGATTATCTTCAGATTACCTTTGTGCCGCGCACGGGGGAATTGGCTGTATTATGTGGCGCAATTGTTGGGGCTGGCTTAGGCTTTCTGTGGTTTAATGCGCCGCCAGCCATGATTTTTATGGGAGATACAGGCTCATTGGCGCTGGGCGGAATGCTGGGGACTTTGGCAATCTGCATCAAGCATGAAATTGTACTGGGCATTGTTGGCGGCCTGTTTGTGGTTGAGGCTTTGTCCGTGATCATTCAGGTGGCTTCCTACAAAATGACAGGCAAACGCGTGTTCCGCATGGCTCCTATCCATCATCATTATGAAGAAAAGGGCTGGTCCGAATCAACGGTCGTGGTACGCTTCTGGATCATCGCCTTCATCCTCGCCCTGATCGGCCTGACAACCCTGAAATTGCGGTAGGTGGTCGATTTAAGGCCGTGCTTTTGAGACATGCAGGTATCAGCTGACAGAAATATTTTCTGTCAGCTTTTTTTTGCGCTGAATCATCTGCATAACAATTTTTTTTGCTTTATGTCTTTTCTGGATCTGGTATTTCTTAAATAAATCAAAGGATTAGGAAATTATTTGACTCTCTTTTGTTTTGAGTACATATTAAGAACATACTATTCTGAATCCAGCTATCTGAGAAATGTCTATCATGAGCGAACAAGGTGTCGAATTTACTGAAACGGTTTCTTCTGCGATCAGTTGTCATCCCAAAAATCATGAGCGTAAAAAAAAGGGGATTTCGGATAGAACGCTCCGTTTTATTGACCTGTTTGCAGGATTGGGCGGGACACGGATTGGGTTTCAGCTTGCCTGTGATGAAAAAAAGATAAAGGCTGAATGTGTTTTTAGTAGTGAGATCAAGGATTATGCTATTCAGGCTTATCAGTCTAATTTCAATAATGAGGATGTTCAGGGAGATATAACGGCTATTAATCCTGGTGATATACCTGATTTTGATTATTTGCTTGCCGGTTTTCCTTGTCAGCCCTTTAGTTCGGCAGGAAAAAAAAGAGGGTTTCTTGATGAACGTGGCGGCCTGTTCTTCACCATTTTGAATATTCTGGAAGCAAGACAGCCAGAAGGTTTCCTGTTGGAAAATGTTGAGGGGCTGGCAGTTCATGACAAGGGAAAAACCTTGGCAAGAATATTGCTGGAACTTGAAGGGCTGGGCTATCAGGTTTCCCATAATATTCTCGATGCTTCTGATTTCGGGGTGCCGCAAAAACGAAAACGCATTTATATTGTCGGACATTTACAAAAGAAAATTGATCTGACCGACTTTCCTTCCAAAATAAAGACAATTGCCGATGTCATTGAGCATGATGCACCACGCGACAGCTCTGTTTTCACAAAACTGCTGGAAAGTCAGTTTTCGCTTGAGGAATTGGCAGGGAAGGCGATCAAGGATAAAAGGGGCGGCAAAAATAATATCCATAGTTGGGATCTGGAGTTAAAGGGCGTCCTGACCCAGAACCAGAAAGATCTGATGTGCGAAATACTGAAAAAGCGCAGGTATAAAAAATGGGCTGAACAAAAGGGCATTACCTGGATGGATGGTATGCCATTGACCTTTGATGAAATTTCGACATTTTATCAGGCTGATAATCTTTTGGAAATGCTGGAAGACCTGAAAACCAAGGGATATTTAACTTTTGAACACCCAAGAGATTTAGTTGTGGTGGAGGGTGTTTCTTCAAGGCAGCCAGCAAAACTTGTGCCCAAGGGCTATAATATTGTTGCCGGCAAGCTATCTTTTCCAATTACAAAAATTCTTGACCCAAATGATGTTGCGCCAACTCTTGTGGCGACAGAAACAGGCAAGCTTGCCTTGGCATTGAAAAGTGGTGTCAGAAAGCTGACAGTGCGCGAAGGTTTGCGGTTATCTGGTTTTCCTGAAAGCTATCGCCTGGATAATCTTGATTACCGAAAAGCCTTTGACCTGATCGGTAATACAGTGATGCCACCTGTCATTAAGGCTATTATTTTAAAGGCAATTTCATGAGCGCCCAAAGATTGTATGATGCCTTGATTGGCTCTGATATTGTCGGGGCTATCGGCGAAATTTCTTTTGAAATGCATGGTATCAAGACACTTGTCAAAGACAGCAGTGTTGTTGGAAATATTATTCAGGAATGGTTGATGTCATTCATGGATTTACATCAAATAAAGTATCGTTTTCCAACAAATTCTCAAGAATTTCCTGATTATTTTCTCGGTGACACCGATGAGAAGGATTTACTTGAAGTCAAATGTTTCAAGACCTCTCCTGGTTTTGATATTGCTAATTTTGCTGCTTATTGCAAGTCTATTAAAGAGAAGCCATATAGGCTAAATGCTGATTACTTGATTTTTGAATATGCTGTTGTTGATAAAGGTATTGAAATTCGAAATATTTGGCTAAAGAAGGTTTGGCAAATTGTTGGTCCTTCCGAAAGAACAGCTGTTAATATGCAAATCAAAAAAAATGTGATGTATAATATACGACCAGCACGATGGTATTCAGACAAGACTAAATTTAAACCTTTTGAAACGCGAAAAGAATTTGTTGAAGCATTAGGAGAGGTTTTGAAAGC
>JAUTBZ010135079.1:0-13557 GCA_032361785.1 Lepetodrilus galriftensis
TGTGTGTATGTGTATGTGTGTGTATATGTGTGTATATATATGTGTATGTATGTGTGTGTATGTGTGTGTGTATGTATGTGTGTATGTATGTATGTATGTATGTATGTATGTATGTATGTGTGTGTGTGTGTGTGTGTGTGTGTGTGTATGTATGTGTGTGTGTATGTGTGTGTGTGTGTGTGTGTGTGTGTGTGTGTATTTATTTATGACTGTGTATTATACGTATACAAACCATCGTCCTCTCTTTTATATCCAGCTAGGCAATGGATGACATATTATACTGACAGTCATCAGACAGAACATGGACGGCTATACTCACATCCATTCCGACACAGGTCGTGTAGTTGGTCCATTCCTTGTTAGTGATGGGGTCGCGGAACCACGTGGCATTACTTGTGCAGTCTTTGTACGCATCAACTGGAAAACATAAAATACAATCTCCATGAAGACGGCGGACTTTGTGACCACCAAGCTTAATTTAACACTCTGACGTTATCCGATTAACAAGTGATGTTTGACAGTTTAAAAAAGAAATTGTAACCAACATTAAGAAGATATTTTAAAATGGCTCCTCGCTATTGAACCAAAATGAGACATTTGACAGATCCTGGTTATTGAACCAACATGTGACATTTGACAGGTTCCGATATTGTACACATTTGCCGCAGTAACGTCAGAAAATAACTAACACTAAGTGATATTTCACCGTTTGCCGCAAGGCAATAATTCACACCAGTAATACTCTTTGTTAACAGTTGACGGAACAGAATATATTGCAATTCAACGATTTTTCATTCATCCGCAAATGGATAGTATTACTTATATAATATGCTAGAAATGACAATATCCTCATTCTCTAACGCTATAGGTTTGTGAGATGATTTCATCATGTTCATCGGCCTATAGAATCCTCGACAGGACACTGTGGCTGGAGGACATGTCAGACATTGATGACCGGCATGCTAGGGCGGACACTGCTGGTGGAGACGTGAACAACTGCGTCGTGAACAGACCCACGTGCGGCAGTATTACCCCATTCCTGCTAGGAAGAGGCATTTAGTGTCCGCATGGCAGAACAACGTACCGTATATACTGTGATCTGTACTTCATCCTTGTCATGGATGTTTCGTGGACATTTAAAAAGATTTTTTAAGTTTTTCAAAAAATGAAAAATAAATCATTAAAAAATGAAAGAATTGCTACGAAACGTCTTTGACAAGGATTACTATGTAATATAAGGGTTGGACATATGCTCACGAGTAGGGATACAGCACATAATCCAAGACAAAGAAGACGTGTATTGCTGATTCGGTACACTGATGCTTTCCTTTTTTCGTTCTTCATTTAGAAATCTTGTAAATTTGACATTACTTTGCTACACCACATTTGTATTAAATTTAAAGATTAATTAGTTGAACATTTTAATGACCATGCTCCAAATCTATTCTCCATGGAGACGGATATTGTAATCCAACTGCTTCTAATATAGTAATATTCTCTAGATCTGATCACCAGTACTGTATGGGTGTATCCTGGAGGTTGACGAAGCAATGGGTCCACGTAGATGGCCATTACCGCATTGATTCCTGGATCTGAGATGCGCCGTGTTTGAACAGCATGCCCTCTCTGTCCACTCATTTGCCACTCAGTGGGCTTGATGTACCACCCACTACAGCGTCAAGTGGGACTTAATGAGGGATGACTTCCGATAACGTCTGCGTACCGCTAATCATTTTCACGAATTAATAGAGCAATATCTATATGTAGTTTATTCGAAATGTCTAATTTATTTAATTGGTATTTCATGAAATACACGTAAAGTGATAATTTGCCGAAATGGGATTAGACCGGATTGCGAGTATTGTGTACATATGCTCGTAGGAAACGTGGATATATCGGTATTATTAGTATTATTATTATTATTATTATTATACACGTACATAATTATATATACATCATTGCATCTCTATATGTCGCTATAACCCGACATAAGACGTTCTGTATTACGTTTAACACAAAGGTACAAGTCTGATATTGATTTCAATATGTACGTTCATCGGCACGGCATCAAGTTCTATGGTAATCTATTTTAATCTAGGTTCAGACACATCTTAGTTTTTTGGTATGTATCTATTTTCATATCTGACCTATCATGCCACATTTGAAATGGTAAACAGATCATACCGCGAACACAAGATGTTTAGTACAGACGTACTGAGGATAGATCTGGCATTGTGTTCAAAGTGCATTTTAGAGGGGGCTCATAATTTTACCATAATACAAATATGTTTATTGAACAATATTGTCCAATTCTAGGGGGGGGGGGCCCCCACGCCGGGTGAGCCCCCCCTGGAATCCGCCCCTGCATGTGACAATACTATCAGTAGTATTGTTGATGCTGGTAAGCTTACGGTAGCATCTATTAGAAATTGCCACATTCAAATGCACACAAGTTACTCATATTACTGTAGTGTAGATATGAGATTTGAAGCAGCGGTTTTGTAAATACAACATTTGTCCGTCTTCGTGAACAAGAATAGCTCGTTAATTGTCACCCGAGAAGTAAAACTTGCTTCACTTGATATTACACAGTGTACAAGCATTCCTCTGTGTTGCTTCCTAGAATGGTTGTCTAAACTGCTCAAACTAAGATAAGACAAGAAGTGTGGTGATTGAACGATGGCGAACAATAATAGCATTCTGGTGTTCATGTAGATATATCATTAAGACAATATATGCAAAATAACAAAACATAGCATACTTAGATTACTATATATAATATGATACGAGTTCCATAAACATGATGGACACATATTTCACAATCAGCTGAAAGACGTCAAACATATTATATATGTCAAGTCAATACATAATGGGTTCTTCATGTGCTAAGCATCCATAAATACACGCATTTGATAGCCATAACAATGTGCTATTGTATTCGGGTATCTCATAAAAGTCGCTTAAACTACTGTAATTGTAAGCTTTTTATGCTCATCATCCGATAGTGATCTTCTGTATGTTTGTGCTCTAAAGGTTAATAGAATACCAGTCTTACTATGAAGTGCTTTAGGGATGCAGGCTTGTTTACGACGTTCAGTATGTTTATGCACATGGTGCGCGGAAGCTGATACGGAGATTGCTAATGTTGTGATAGTCATATTGTTGAAACACATTAGAGAAACTAAACAGAGAACAATTTAGTGCTGCAGCATTTAGCGATCAATGTAAACGGATAAGAAGGAATCCGGCAGGTTCGCCATCAGCTAGCTTAGGTCTAGACACTTTAGAGCAGCGAGGAGCCATCAGTGATAAGCTGTGCTAGAACAGTGATTTCATGAAGAACTATTATACACAGGAAGATGCACTAATTTTTAGAGATTTGTCATGTACATTTATTCACATAATTATTAAAACGAGATGTTTTAATGTTTGATACCAGAGGACAATCCAGGGTTCCGTTTCTCGAAACGCTTGTGGTACAATACAAATAAATAGGTACCCGCTACAAGAGTAAATTCATAGATGACATTTTTATCGCTACACGACGTGGTAATCTGATTATCTAAAACTACTGTAGCAATAAAATTACATTTGTAAAGGAATCTAAACTTTGACTTCCAGTCAATCGTAACTACCGTATGTGTTCTGAACGACAGGACCCTGCACGATGCCATTATATGTCTCACTATCTATTTTATTTCTGGTAAATTTACATTGTGTGGAACACGATTAGAGTCAGAAGGATTCGAAATTTAAAACATTATGGTCGGAAAGCACCTTACATTTTTTAACATTAGTTATGCAACGAAATATAATTCGTGGATATATTTCTTTACATAAATCAATAAATGCTATATAAATAACCCCGATCAACCGTAAACTAATCCAATACTGCCTTTTTCAGGCGACCACCAGCAGTTAATTATGAAGGCCAGTCACCCCATGAACGGATAGATCTGAAGTCACCCTAGTTTCTTCTCCATCGACATGCATGCTATAATATATTCCTCACACTAACTGGGGGCTATTTCAGACGACATGGAATTATCTGCCGCCGTAATGCTATTTTCACGCCATCTCCATCAGTTCTTCTAGGGAATACGATGGCGTCATATTTACACGGTGGTGTTCTAGTGGCTTGTGATTTATTCCAGGGCGAACATGCTGATCGTCCACAATGTATTGGAATCTCATCAGAAGCAGAGGCAAGACGCCTGTTGACTACTCTCCGTGCTATAACAACCTCTTTAATCTTCCATAAAAAGCGATAATATCTGCACACGGTGACAGTCCTGACGGACGTTAATACACTTCTCGTGATCCCGGGTGTTGCAATACGAGATCTGGGGTGCTGTAACGAGATCAAGACAGTTACTGACTGCCGTCGGGAAGAGCTGCGTGGTGGAGGTGCCTTATTAACCAATCAAATAACTCGCGCTGATAGCTAACGAGGAACAGGGAAGCACGCCGAATACTGCTGGTGCAGCTTATGCATGCAGCTACGACATCTGTGTACTAATTACGTAATATTACTCCACTTGTACAGACATGTCAAATAAATCTATATCCAACTTGTATAACGTGACTTGAATAAATGCTTAAAGAGATGGCAATCTGATACATATAGTGAAGATAAGATTACCAGTCCAAGAGAAAACTGATGGAAACTGTCGCCTAAAGGTACGAGGTTGCACGTGACCACAGCGTGAAGATATTATGAATACGGTATCAGGTTCTCCTTCTCTCCTGTGTTTTCATTCATTTGATTCCATCTGTAATCAATAGCGTTGTTGGAAGCACACCTCTATACTTCAAACGATATACTACTATACTCGTCTTTCATTCTGTGTTTTGGACACGTTTTAGAAAATACCAGTTAGTAGATTCAGGTCAGATATTGGTTCCATTGAAATCTGTTGACTGTAAACAAGAGCATTCATTGACAGCTCTCGGGACGTATAGAGCTGGAATATGTCATTTGTTTGGTCACATGACCGTCCTTGACCTGTTCCCCGACTCTTCAACTCTTACAGAATACCGCAAATCTTATCTATCTACCTAGAAGTACACATGGCATTATGCAACTGTAATGCCAAGAATATAATTATATTATATTTGAAGACGACTTTTTATAAGTCATCGTATAAGGCAATGGCATAAGAAAAGACACACCTCTTTTGAACAACGGGGATCCTATAAATCCTCTAAATCAATATTCCGTTATTTTTATGGTAAATACCCTGAACCCAGTTTAAATGTGGCCTCGGAATGGACTTCACAAGGGTACGGGCTATCTCTATGAAAGTAGCATTGGAATTCCTTCAATTCCATTCTTTGATGTCAGTGTACAGGCGGGATGACATACAGTGCTACGGTGAGATGTCCGCGATGAGATAACAGAAGATATAGAATGATCTTTGCTAACTGTGACTGGCACGGCTTTCAGGTAGCGGGTATTTCTGTACTTCCATCCCTCCATCAAGGGATTACGGCTAATTTAAACACGCTTGTTTGTGGAATAAATACCATTATTGATAGAATTGAATGAGCCACGAATGGGGAGATTGAAGATCAAAGCTATAACAAGAAACGTGTACTGAACTTATTGAGATTATTTGGAGTTGATAGCGGGAGCATGCGCACAAGCTACGACTAGGCCAATGGTGACTTCATACGTAGTGTTTTTATTAACTACAATTATTCGGAGAAATATGACAACGCAAACACGTACCATTACTGTACCGTATGTACACGTATATCGGTAAGAAAGTAAATGAGTTAAATGAAGTATACATCTATTCATACACTATGTTAGGGACCTATCTGAGACGCAGGTACTGTGGAAAGTTAAGTACGATATAAGACGGTAATATCAATAAACCAAGGCTGATGCAGTTGAAGTAAGAGTGAAAACTGTGTGGCATACATCCACATGACATAAAACAAAAATCTACTAGTCTCTCCCAATTGTGCCAGCACGTTAACGTTAGAGCTATTGGATGCAGCTAACGATGATTAATTTAAGTGGGATGAAATTGCTTTAGAAAACACCCACCTATATTGCGGTAGGTAGTAAAATAAGTACCATGACATTACTGTTCGACGACTTCCCAATAGGTTTGACATACAAGCAACGACATACATTATTACACAAACATTGCTGACAATCTAAACGATATTCTAATTGTGACATTAAGCGGCTGACGGGCGGTTGAAGTGTTGTGTAGTTGTTGTAGTATTGCTTTGACATACTTACACAATGACATACATTATTACCCATATTATTGCTGACAATCTAGACGATGTCCTACCTGTGACATTCACAGCGCATGACAGGAATTGCTAGTGTCATTTCACGTTTTGGACATGGACATTAATGTTTGGAATGAGGAAAATACAAAACGTTATCTCCATCACGATGACATCAGTGTTGCAATGTTTCCAAAACGGATTAGAAAACGTACTCACTACGTCAGATGAGTGACATTAAAATGCACAAATGTCTCGTTCAAAAAGCCCTGCTCCCTAATACACTTACTATTAAATCTCAGGAGACTGCTGTTTAAACTATAAGAAATCCACGCTGTCATGCTGTATAATGACATTTAGGAACAGTTGCTATTTCCGAGCGCATTAGCTAAAACTAATTTTCTAAAGGGTGCGTTACAATTTACATAATGACCATCCTGTCTATATCAGATCGTGTCTGCAATGCTGAATTGTGACGTGTGCAACGAGCACGTATTTCGATACAATGTTTGGGATGTCAAAACATGAAATGATAGCTATCACTTGCTTTTGAATTGGCAATGGCTCATGATTTGAGCGAGTCATTCTTGACGTAGATTTACTTGTCTGGCACGGCAATGTGGTGTATTACGACAACCTTGTTCTGGTGATAACGGCACGCTGTCAACAAGTTGGGTGTTGACTACACTGATCTATCGATACTGATACTATAGTAATTCTCTTTGCCAGGCTGTCGCTCGGTCCATAGAATGACACTTAATCAAATTCTACAGACGGCATATCATAGCAGGGCCAACAACAATAATATAGAAACTTTGCGTAAAAGTAAGCAATGGAAACAATCTTAAAATGTACAAATCTAATACTTCACACCTTCCCACGTGTTAAACTTGCCAGGCATAAATCAAACTTGTGCAAATCAAAGGAGAGAGAAAAACACTTTTAGAAGCAATATATATATTGGTGTCTCTTCGGCCCAATGAGGCCTTGCATGTCCACTTTACACCTGTTTTACCTATGCAAATGTAATCTGTACCTACATGCGTGAGAAATAACTCCTTCATTCATTATGCACATGTGCACGGATCAACATCTGTGTTTACTGGTACTCCAACATAAAGACGTTACAAACCTTACTATTAATTCCTATAATAGTACTATTAATGCTTTCGGTTATCATATTTCCAATGTAATTCATCACAATACGCCATCTCTGTACTTTCGTATTCTTTGTATTTTAATATGGTTACATGCTAACAGGTCCACTGCAGTACCATGCGCTGTCGCAGTTGTAGCAAACTCATGAGCAAATAAGCAGCGATATGAGTAAACTTAACTAAAGTATTCCTATGGAACAGTAACAAACAGAAAGTGTAAAATTGTACCACAACCAAATCGCTGCAATGCAATACTACTACTGTTTCTATCATATCCCAAGACAAAAGACTACACACACGAGTAGCAGACCTAGCTTAATCCTACCATACGAGTATGACACTTTAACACATTACTAGAACTAGCCTCTGCATACATTGATCTGCAGCAAGACACTAACTTCATCACTACCAGTCTCAGCGTATCACCAACAGAGCGACATCACACGTTGTAATTGTATTCACCGACTTAGACTAACACGCTTTATCAGAGATTTACTGAAGAGCAACTCTCGGCAGGACCTGATCATAGACAGTCGCTCTCCTGTGTACAGGATTATCAGATGTATTGATGTTATGTCCTGTATGCCGTGTTAGTGTCAGTCCTGATGACAGCGTGTTAGTGTCAGTCCTGATGACAGCGCGACATGTCCTGGGTGTAGAATTGGTGCCACTCAGGATCAAATAGCGACATGTACACTGTCTTGTCCTTTGTGAGGTACTAGTATATTGAGCACATATTTATCCCTAAACTAAATTGATGAGATGACATCGATCGATGTCTAGTAAAAAGGGTCAGACCACAATTTTATAGTATACACTTTATGCCTGCTTCAGTCAGCGATGAACTAGTCCGCGTAATGCCACGTAATAACTACAGGTCACAAGGTCAAGTAATAACAGTCACAGACGGAGAGTTTTCCACAGGTTCACGTCCTGTGTCTGAGTTGACTACAATATCCGGTCTTATCACTGTCCGACCGGAAACAACCGGCGACCATGATGAAGAGGGTCCACTGCCTGGCGGTGCGTCCAGGTCTGAGAGTGGCCATTGAACGTGACTTAGTGCATAGGAATCGCCGTTCTGAGACAAATACTGGATAGTTTTGATAGTTGTGTGTCTGGACCTGTAGGTATTAGTAATGGGTGTCAATGATTGGGAATGTTCAGGGATAGAACATAAATGTATGTAGAGTATATTGATAAACTATAACCTACATATACGCTGGCTATATTGAAATAATGTATATTGGGATTTGGGGAATACTGTTCTTTCCCCAAACATATAGACCGTAATTGTCCATCAATTACGCGAAAATGCAGTAATATTGCTTATCAATGTTACATTTATTTTCTATTCAGAACTCTACTCTGGCATCGTATACTGTAAATATACGTGTTATATACTAATTCTTCTTGTGTAGTTCGGCTAATTTTGTCCAAACCATATAAAAATCCCGGTATTGAACTGTAACCAAAGTAACACCATGGCGCACTCCAGAGACTAGCTGGGCGCATGAAGCGAGAAGCAGTTTAATCATACATCACTGGCCACCGGCTCCCACTCCGATACCATCTTAGTCTCCATGTCTGCGGTTCATGCTAGACCAGCCATTATTCTACAGCAGGATAGTTACCGGAATCTCTCCATTAGATCTCGAAGTAAGAGGATTTCGACGTCGCTAACTTCACTCGGGATCGGCTCTGATGATAACTTTCCAATAATGGAGTTTTATTGTCCTCGAAGACCAGAGGAATTCCAGCACATATAGTCAACATTGTGGTCATTTCTGCGTCAAGGTGATAGTCAAATATAATATAGTACGATAGTTATTGGGAATACGCTCCAGTGTTAGGCAGTTCCTCATATTCACGAGTATCGTCTGAAAGTATTCTATGAGAAGTAGGATTTGAGGTTAGCAATATTAGTGTATGGACTACTATAAATATTTCTCATTTGTAAATGGTGCAAAATACCGTGTCAATTAAATCAAATACAAGCCCGGCGTCTAATCCTGACCTCTGACCTCTGGAATGATCATTCACGTGTCACTGACAGTGATCGATATTCATGAAGTACCGATGTTACTCGATGACACAGTATCTACCAGAGACAGAAGCCAGTCAGTCGAACCTATCCAATTCTAGAGTTTGCTAGTGTATCTGTCTCTCTGAATATCTTAGTGGAGGTTGTCAATAGGCTATGGTACCTACTACACACGTGTATGACTACGATGCCAACCAACACCAGGAGGAACATCATGACCTCCACAGATTGCCGCGGGTCAAGCTCCGCTCACTACAAAGTGTATGTTTATCGGAAATGGGCAATTATTATTATTGGGTGCTATATGTGAGAATTGGTATAGGTCGGTTGGACACATACCGAGGATAATAGGTCAGCTTGACTATAGGAAATCGGTATCTACTAACACGGAGATGATGATTACAGTTTGGCAAATAGAACTGACCTCAATAGCGGTGACTGTTGAAGTAGAGTAGGTCAGCAACGTTATGCTTGTATGCCAATGACATTACTAGTTTATATCAATGACATTAGGTATGCCTGTTTAGAATCAAGATCAAATGATGATATCAAACTTCATAATATCTATACTACTTGAATATTATGAAGTTTGATATCATTTGATCTTGATTCTAAACAGGCATACATAACGTCTGCCTCACTTGAATGTACCTTCACGTCTACACTACCTCGAGTCTACAGTACCTTAGCCTTAGGTCTACTGTTTTAGTTTCTAAGGTCTATATCTACACTATCTGAGGTCTACACTACGTCGTCTATAATATACTTCAGATCCCCGCTATACGCGGACCGCACCGCCTCTGCAGTCAGTTGCCAGCATGTATTCAACCAGAGATCCTTGGCTGTATACACAGACGATGTCGTAGTTGGCAGCTCGGCTCACAGAAGTACCAGTGATGACGTTCACAGGGCAGAGAGACGTCGTGATGGCGGCAAGTTACCCCTCACAGCAATTAGCAAATTTATACACATACAATACAACTACGTTTTTTTAAAGTTCATGCGTTTGGAATTCAGATCACTTTAGCCAGACTATTATCCAGCCTGTGCTAGCGATGGGCCCCAGTGATGAATGTCAGCCAATTTACTGCAGGAAATCTCTACGTAACTACTGGCAGAGCGGCGGCTGTGAAGAGCCATGAAGACGCGGAGGAGAGCACCAGCTGAATGCCATTGCCGTGACACTAACCCCGTCCAACTGGACCTGCTCGCCTATGTATTGATGTGCTACACCTCCCCCAACACCTTCTAAGTTGGCCAGGATGTGAAGTAATTGATTTGACTCCTCTCAAAGCATATCGTCATCCTCAATACGTTCCCTAACAGTAACGATTAGTTTGGTCTTTACGTGATATTGTGCTCTAGATATTGAAATATATGCATAAAATACACATGTGCATGTAATTAGTACAATTACATGTATCAACATTTGCCTTCAACAAGCAAACGGTATAAACGGAATTTATCATATATATTAATGTTCCTTGCATTAGTATAATACAATAGAGTGATGACAATGCAGCGTAAAGTATACAATTGGATACATAAGTGTACATTTATCATTAACGGCTCATCATTACATAAGTGGTATATTGTGATTTTGTGAGTATCACCGTAATAAATAGTTACTTATGGCTTTCCGCCTATTACGGTATTAACAGACATTCATCATTTTTCTTAACTCTCTCCCTGCTGGATTAGGCACAGGTACAGCTCTTTACGGCATCTCATGTTGCCTTCAGCATAGAGAGGGTTAAACACTATGACGACCTTCATGAAAACCAAACTCTATGACTCTTCAACATATCTGGGTACTGGAGGATTAAAGTCTATGACAAACTAATACCGGCTATATAGTTACTCCATTAACTAGGTCTGGACTAATACCGGCTATATTAGTTACTCTATTAACTAGGTCTGGAATAATACCGCCTATAGTTACTCCATTAACTAGTGTCTGGACTAATACCGGCTATATAGTTACTCCATTAACTAGGTCTGGACTAATACCGCCTATAGTTATCTCCATTAACTAGGTCTGGAATAATACCGCCTATAGTTAATCCATTCACGTGTCTTGCTGACAGACTATAGATGAATATAGTAAACTGCATACAATGGGAGGGCGTCGTAAGACCATCACATTTCTCATTAGACTTGTATTGGTCAGACATTCTCAGCCTGATTTTTACCTCTTTCACGAACTAATGCACGGTGCAACCAAGTTACATATTCTACAGCAAGATCTGATTAACAACACCACTGCTCCACGCATGCATGGACTAACCATACCGCCGCCTCCCCGTCGTATTTCAATGTCATGCTAGATTTATTACCACTTGTATCAATCCCGCAAGGGGGCGCTGTTTGTTGTTCATCCAACGTAACCAATTCTGTCAAGGGTGGAACTTTGGTAAATTTGTAGCTGGTGATGGAATATCGCGTCCATATTAATAACATGCTAGTTTCACCAGAAAAGTTTACTGTACGTGGAGATAGAATTATACAAAGATAGAAGGAAAGGATATCCTAGTCTCCTTGAATTCCGACGTAGCCAACCGGAGTGAATGTCTGAAGACATCTTCACGAACGCGTAGTACTACTTAGTATTATTACGGTTTTACAAGTCAAGTCAAGTCAAATTTATTTCTCTATTTACCACCCACACAAGATGAATATCATTCATTGGTCGTAGCAAATGAAAACATTTATACAACATGTCAGCGTGGAACTTTAAACAACTATCAATTGCTCTTTCAATGAACATACACTGAACCACTTTTAAGGTTCGTGCAATGTCTGAAACATTTTGACAAACTTCAGGGAATTACTGTTATACATCAAGGGTTAATAGGAGAATTGAAGTATACACCCGTGACACCCATCCTAATTGTGCTTTAAGGCGTCAGAAAAAGTCTGGCAATTCCGTCTAGCGAAAACATCTTCAAACAGAATGAGATAATATTATTAATACAAAAAATGAAAAGAAGCCATGTGATCGAGGTAGATGTTTCATAAGAAGATATTTCACGAAAAGAGTTCATAAAGGAAGGCAAAGTGTTGAGATATCTCCACAATATCAAATGTATTGACGACGACTGAAGGAGAGACGGGACTCTCGCGAGAGTAATGGCGGCCTCTGTTGCAGTCAGTGGGAGCTGGAGAGTTAGCTGAAGCGGAAGTGTGGGAGGTTTGTGGGCAGGAAGGTTGAAGTGTTCAGTCCAGTGAGTGGCCAGTCAGAAATAGCCGAGGGAACGTCATTAGGCCACGTCGTCTCAGCTCAGACTAATGTGCCCTGACTGACAATGGGAAGCTTTAATCTGGATCCGAATCAGCTTCCACTGATACACTGGCTGTTGCTGACACGGTATATTTAGAATTAATGTGAAACTGTTCGAAGGGCAATATCCTAACCGAAATCTTCACTGATAGATATGGCATAACAATTACACTCTGTCAAATAGATACAGAAATAAATTTCTATCGTCTACTTTAAGTTACAAAAAGATATATGTGGCAGTATGAGCATGAGATGATATCAATACATGTACAAGCCATGGTATGTGGTGACCGATACAATATTGTGTTTGACTGAACACTCGTACCGTCAATAGCTCATTTGAGCAAATACCACATTGAAATGCAGTGCAATGTGGATACGTCAGAATCTATCCACGCTGCAAGAAAACATTACAAAGTCAGTATCGCACATACATGATTAAGTAGATAGCTTTTGAAACACTGATAGGTATAATCTGACAAATAAAGCGCACATATATCTGCCCAAATGTATACAGAGAAGTATGTATTGCAATGATTCCAGCATTATACAATATCCGCAGTTAGTCCTGGTGACCGCAGGAACAGTATGCCGTCGGTATTATATATATGGTTTGTCTAGACATTTCAGGAACAGTAAGAATGGTTTAATGTCACTGACCGTATCTAAGACCAGAAACTACCGGCGAAATAATCTCAAACAGACGTGTAGCAACTCATGCCGAGCACTAATATTCTATATAGTTCAACCAGATCAGTATTGAGTAACTGTCTGGATGTTGAATGGTCGAATTATTGGGTTGTCAATTAAAATTGGTGTAGGTAATA
>JAUTBZ010135090.1:0-13554 GCA_032361785.1 Lepetodrilus galriftensis
CGGTCTCGGGGTGTACAGGAACTTTCAGCTCGTAAAATCCCGTACACACCGATAAACACACATGTAACTAATATTGTTCTTATGCATCGATAATACAAGTTGTTCTCATGCATCGATAATACAAATTGTTGCTACAAATTGCACTGTAAGAGTCTACCTGAACTGAACACACTGTTAAAACATTTCTAATAATTTAGCACTGGGCTTGCACTGAATATACATTTGTTCTCAATGATTGTACCACATATCCAAGATACGCAATGTACTCACATTTGTCCTGTTGTTTTCTCTGGGGTCCGTCTGTCTTTCCCATGAGCTGAAATAACAATGAATCTTTGTTGTGAAATATGAAAATATGAAAATAACTACACCTGTAGTGCACTCCACCAGGATTCAAAGTTCTATTTGGACGACCTCCGACTAAAACACAAGCTGTGTTAACGACAGCTGCATGTCTACACCGTATGTACCAGGTTAATGAACACTTCCAAGCCATGCCAATGTCAGCGAAATATTTCTGTCAGGAACATTTAAAAACTATTATTCTAACTTCTAAGAATTATTGAACTCTAACAAAGCAAAAGCATGTTTCCTAAATTTCATGAGGCAAGCAAAGTTAGTGTTCATGATTAATTCAGCATGGAAGGGGTTAATATCATAAAATATATTTCTGGCAGAGTAAATACGCAACTACATACTAGTAGGCATAACGATCTTATAATGATCCTATAATGATCCTATAATGATCCCATAATGATTCCATAATGATTCCATAATGGTCACCCATGACGTACCCAGTCTACAAACTATGCCAGATATATATCTGCTTTAAAAAAATATTTTCTGAGATATGCTGGAGTTGTTGTGGTGTAAGGGGTGGGTGCGGTGGATGAGGCTGGGGGGGATGACAGTATTCTCTGCAGACATGTACATAGGGCGGGATGGGCAATAATGTCAGTATGCCCACAGTACAGGTATTGCCTTTGATGAATGAGTGAATATATTTCACACCAGTGTCCTCTTCCACAGAATGAGTGCAGCGCTACAAGAGTTGTAACTCCAACACCATCCTCCCTCCCCAGTGGTACTTCATTCAATTCAGGACTCACTTCATGTGGTACCCCTGTGGCACAGCTAGAGAGAAACGTGTGCAACCAGCCAACCAAGTTTCTCTCTAGTTGAGTACAAGGGGTACCACATAAAGTGAGTCCTGAATGGAACTTTAGTACCGTGAGGATGTTCCAATACATGTACAGTGAGTTATCACCCTTGTTGCACTATGATTGTTCTTTGAAATTGGACACTGAGCACATATCTAACTTCAAATAACTCTAAACACATTATTTTTTCAATTTTGTGTCGTGGAAATATAATTTGGCGGGAAATTATATGATGGTGTTTTCAGCAAGTACACCGGGGTATGCAAGGCATGTGGCCAGACTGAACTGGCTAGACATATTGAATGAGAGGGCAGGTATGACATTAGAAGGACGGTATGACATTAGAGAGGCAAGGTATGACATTAGAAGGAAGGTATGACATTACCATCTGTTGGCAGGTTAGTTGCTTCAGTTCGCTGTAAGGCTGCATGGAACAAAGAACGGGTGAGTAGACTAAAATAACAGATGCTAGCAACTGTCAACACATCAGATAGGTCTTTGCGGTCAGAGTGAATATATATATTTTTATTAAAGTTATTTTGTTATCCATACTGCATGGAATGTGATTCCTCGTTGATAGAAAACTATGTTTTAAAAATGTACTTAACAGTCTCAATGTTACAGCCTTGGTTATTACATGAGGCAAAAGAAACTTGCTGTTCGTACACATTTATGAAAATTACTTATTGATTGCACATAGCAAAAGGTACATTTTTTTAAAGAAATTATTTTTAATAGATTTGATCCCAATTGTTTTTTTTTTTTAAATAAGAAAAAGTGAAATTCATGAAAATAAATATTTTAATATTAAATTAAAGGATGGAATATAATAGTGAAAATGTGAGAAATCTGAATGTTGTTAAAAGGCAAACAAAAGAATTTGCCGGTAATAAAATAGGTAAAGTTGTAATTAATGAAAATATAGAAAATAGGAATATTGAAAAAATGCTAACACAGGCCTTTATGAATAATTAGGAGAAGAAGTCCGGTTATTTCAGTAGTATAAAATATCTGTTATAAGAATAAGTATACTAGATTAAACATCAACCCTCTCACTTCCCGCTGATCATAGCTAACATTGCCTGGGCTAGTGCCAGTATAGTAGTGGAAGCATAACCCAATACATATTCTTAGAAATAGAAATAGAAAATAGACAGTTAGTGAAAATAGCATGCAAGGTTGCCATGATGAAAAGTCGTGTGCATCAAATGTCAAGGTGATCTAGAAACAGTGACACGTCATGCACATCTACTGGTGTATAAATCACACGAAACCGTGAATCTTCCACGTCACAAATGAAATGAAAGTTATCAAACTGGAGAAAATGTAAGAAAACCATTTGCTGTTCAACATCCGTAAAGTTTGCTGTCACTAAACTCATGCAGTTGACACTTTCATCTGTGCTAGAGACAGAACGTACAGTTTGCTGTCACTAAACCCATGCAGTTGACACTTTCATCTGTGCTAGAGACAGAACATACAGACCACGAGAAATAACTACACATCTACATCCAACCCCTGTACCTCGCTAACACTTTAGTAATACATGTAACTAACAATTCCATATATCACATTCTCATAAAGATTATGCAGAATGTTCCACAACCAATCACGCGAGTTAACTGTACCTAAAGACTAGTAAAATTATCATGCAACATTTTGAGTGTTTAAAAAATGGAAACCGTTTCCCCTTAGTTAATAAAGTAGCGATAATTGTCATACAGAGGAGTTCCCATTCACTAGTGTCGTACTCGTATGACAGTGTCGGTGAATCCTCGTCAACTGCAATACATAGGCACATGTACATACATACACACACACTCCCTATCTTAGTGCCTGCATTACCAGTAGTGTCTGTATTAGTGCCCAGAATTAGTGCCTCACACCGATATATTACAATCAATACAACTCCTGCTTCATCAACCATTCATATTTCCTTCTCAATTTATGTAATGGGTGCTACTGACTATTCAATCTTCTTTCATATCAACATAACAATTATCACAATAACACAAGCATTGATTATCATAGTTATTACAAATGAAACAAGTAGCATAGTGTGTTATGGATAAAAGGCGGTACAACTGATACGTTACTATGGTCTATGTTTAAGGCTATTCCTCAAACCCTCAGTGGCGGATCCAGAATGTTTGAAAGGGGGGTGGCTAGTACCAAGGGGCAGTCAAATTACACATCTACTTTTAATTTTCCTAGTTGGGCATGGCCCAAAATGTGACAATTATAAAAAAATGAATTTTAAACTACCATACCATAAAACATTTCCAAGTTTTTTAAAAACAATACATTGCCTTAAATCTGATTTCCTGCCATCTAGAGCATATATTTGTTTTGAAAAATTGACCGTAGAAAGTGACATATTATAGGCATTAAAATAATTTGAATGTTAGTAATGCAATCAATAATCACGTGATGTTTAATAACCAACTTTTCCAAGTATTATAATGCACACATAGTTGTAATATTACCTATGTTATCAACTTTTGCTCCACTGAAATGATGACTTGCTGAAAATATTTGTTTTTAAATCTATAAATATGTCAGCTGCCTGTATTTTCAGTGATTCCACTCTTTCCCATGATAACATCCACTCTTTCCCATGATAACATGTGGTCAATTGCAGATAAGGATTAAAATTACTGAACCTGTTTAGTTATATCATTGCATGTAGCTTTACTATTTAAATTGAATCAAACAGGAGGTACATGTAGTATAATTTATCTTCATAAATGTGTTAAAATTATATCTTTAAGCCAAACTATTTTTTAGGTAGTTTTATGCAATCCCAGATATCATGATCATATATTACTAACTAATTATTACAGTGCTAAAAAACCCATTTAAATTGGATTAGTAGAAATATAGGTGTGCCGAGTGTACATGTATAATCACACACGTATAGGTGCTGAGAATAACATTTTCAATTCAATTCATAGTCTATAGATGATATATATTATACCTGCACGTAGAACAAATTATGAACATACCACACCATATCATTAATTCCATTGATGTGGTTCATTTTCCTTTATTAACATTAAAATATACTGATCAGCTGATCGGCCTTTTATTACCGTATTAGTATTTATTATCAGTGCAGATTGACTATTAATCCTTTAACTCACAATCTTATTATCTGAATATCTGTCACTGATAATTGCATATCTATTTTCAATCATCATATTTTCATTGAATATAGGCCACTCTTGCTAATAATGATTGTCATAGCTAATAAATATATAAAAAATGCATATACATTCTTTTTTTTGTTTTGGTCTGAAATTATGGGGGTTCACCCCACTGGATCCGCCCCTGTACACATTCTGTTAGACAATGTCAGCTCAATACTCCTTTGAAATTATTTAGATATCATGTACACAATATGAAAATAGATCCATTAAAATAGTACGTTATTGACCTTGAAACAAATCATCATTTATCCAGGTATATATTTTAAATAGGAAATGCATCTACATGTAAAAGTATTAATGGAATAATTTTTAACAGACATTTTCTTGAAATGTTCAGTTACAGTCCACACATGGGGACCTAATACTAGCCAACGGATTATTCTCAAGCTATATATACATTATGGTATGTCTGTGGAATCCTTGACTAAACGATATACCCCCAAACTCTACTAGGAATTTAACTGCAGTGAGAGAGTGAATATGGAGTTTAACATCGCTGCGGGAATCTTTAACCCATTTGTGACAAATTTAACTGCAGCACATTATGCCACATAGTCAATAGTTCTGAGATATATTTCACACTGCTTAGCATTACAGGAGAGGTGACCAGGTGAGACACACTGTGATGAGGTCCTAGTGGAGATCCTGAGGTCCTAGTGGAGATCCTAGCTAGGACATTGGTACTGGTAGTAGTGCAATGAAGATCACACCATCAGTTCTACTGATTACAATATCAAGTCGTGACAATATCTCAAAACGTTATTTCAATGTGGTTACAGTGACATACAGACAGTAATAGAAAGTGTCAAGAACTGAAATGAGGCAGCAGTTATATGTATACAAGTAGCAAGATGAAAACAGCAACACACGACAACTTCAACCTGCTACTGGGGGAGTGAGGGTCAAGTCTGAAAGTACTACCTAGAACGGCTGCCGCTCCTTTCTTGAACATTGCCACTTGTAACAATCAAACATTGCCACTTGTAACAATCAAACATTGCCGGTTGTAACAATCAAACATTATTGCCCCTTGTAACAATCAAACATTGCCGGTTGTAACAATCAAACATTTCCAGTAATCTTGTAACAATCAAATATTGCCACTTGTAACAAACAAACATCCCCAAGTCATGAATACTATCAGATATCACATCCTATATAGTTAGTACCCCAGTTTTACCAGACCAATGTTAACTCTCTCACTACTGGAAGCAACTGGCAATGCCCTCTATAGCATTGATTTTGATTGGTCCAGCAGATAGAACATTAACGTCTCAGTTTACCTCTCAATAAGAAAAGCATAGGCATTCGATATATCTTAGTGCGATATAGTATTAGCAATAATATCAGTTAAAATGTGATGCTGAATGACACGCTTCATCAATGATACAACAATAAATAGTGAATCTATGAATTTAAAAAAAAATAAAAAATAAAAATATAATTGTAATTATGGTCCAAGAGTTGTGAAACATGTTGATACTTTACGGGAAAATACCAATTAGCAAAGAAATAACTTTATGACAATTAGGTTAAGTACACTATGACATTTAGTTGGAATATGATATTATGCTATATATGATGATATAACATCCATAACGATTTGTTCTGAAATAATATTTAATGATAATATCTGCGACCAGAAAATCAAAATGAATATAATTTGTGAATTCAGTGATTCATTCTGCATATATTAATAAATGTATCTACATAATGTGGCTGAAGAAGAAATTGGTGATAAGCAATGGTACCTGATACACAGGTGTGTCCATCTACAGATACCACACACACAGGTCATAGGCTGGAGATGTTACCATAGTTTTATTTTCACAATATATGATATATTTAGAAATTTAAGAAAAAGTAATGTTCCATTTCATAATCGGAACTAAATACATAATAATACATAAAATACATAATAATAAGAAAGGTGGCAGATGTAATTCCAATAGCTGCAGCTCGGTCCATGTCACTGACATGATTTGGCATGGGTTTAACCGCTGACTTCACGTGTCACAATGGTATTTAATACAAGATATTTCTTGACTTCCTCGTACCATACTATCTTTCTTAAGTTCATCTCTGTCTGTCTGTCTGTCTGTCTGTCTGTCTGTCTGTCTGTGTCTGACTGGTTGTCTGTCTGTGTCTCCCTGATATTGCAGCCTACCCATCTCAGCCATATTATTCTGACTAACATCCTACGTTAACTTGAGACATTTACTCACATGGTCGACAGCGACATTTCTTTATGGCCCGCACATCTGTAATGTCACTGTGACAAGTTTTACAGTAATAAAACGCTCTGAAAAAAAACAATCAACAAATAATCAGACCAAAATATATGTTAAGTTCATGTATATCAGTTGTGTTTATTCACAATGTAAACTATGCAATTAATATTTTCAGATAGAATAGTTTTCAACCTATTCACTTTCATCAGGAGGGACATTTCCATATTCTACGAGTAAATTCAATTGCTGAAGTTTCTCAGTATACCTTTTGACCTCTTCAGCTGACTCAGCAATAAAGAATCCCTGAGTGGCATTTTCAATCTTCACTTTAGGGCCTGGATTAATAGCCAGAGTGCTCTCCCTTGTGTCTTCTTGCCGAACTTCAATAGCAAGTAATAGTAACTTTAACTTCCGAAAACACAATCTGAAAATTTCAAAAACAGACAGCTAGAAACAAAGTTATAACTCAAGAAATCATCAATCTAACTTAACTTTATCTGTAATCTAGAATTGGCCGCTAATTACAGCCTCTTCTTACGATAACTTCAGTGTGGAGATACTAATGACAACAGATGACACCTTATGATCATCACTTGACTTATCTATGACTGGTTGAGTGAATGACAATATGATTAGTGGCATAAGCACAGCCTACTATGGTAGACAGCTCATAGAAGACTACACTGGACACAGCCTACTATGGTAGACAGCTCATAGAAGACTACACTTGACACAGAGAACTGGGTGGAGGACTACGTACTCGGCGGCCTCGGGGAAGGTCATGGTGTTGAAGGCGCTGGACAGATACTCTGTGTACATCTCCATGGACGTCCCTCGCATGTAGTCCGCCTGCCACTGTGCCCTGTCTCCGCCCTGTGAACAACACAAACAACACTGTGAACAACACAAACAACACTGTGAACAACACTGTGAACAACACTGTGAACAACACTGAACAATGTCTGAACAACTGAAGTTACACACCACTCACCTTGAATCTTAGGAATGTGAAATACATGGATGTAGTATTTGTAATGGAGTCTCATCACTTTTATAGTTTAAATGGCTACAATTGAACAGATTCAGCTTATTTGTAAAATAACATGCAATTAACTGAATAAGTAAGTAGCTGAATATGTATTAAGCCAGTCTAAATATGCTGCAAAACATGTATAATAATAATAATAATAATAATAATAATATCATATACATATGCATACCGGTATATACAAATTGTTACTGAAAGAAAATTAGAGATTATATATATTACATGTATTTGCATACAGTAGGTATTTCAGAGAATAACAATTATTAAAGTATCTATACTGAAATGAATAACATTTCACTGGAATAAAATAATAAAATTCAATGTGCATAATTAACAAAATAGATACCTGAGTAGTACGGCAATATAATGCTGAATTATGAAATCAGGCCATAGCTATTTGAATACCTGGTTTACGGATCCCAGCCTGATTTTTCTACTTTGGAAAATAAAAATAATTATTTAAAATATATTCCACCAGCAGTGTACTACTAGTCTTTACAAAATTATAATAATAAATAATAAATAATGAAGGAAAAAAGTTGTATAAAAAGAAATCAATGAACATGAACATACACCTGCAAACAATAGTTGACACAAAGTCGAAAACCAATTTGATTTGCTACTGGTAGCTACTGTATGACAACAAATCTAATGTATATAACAATTACTACTATTGGCAAGCAATACTAAATGAATTGTGCATTCAGATCTGAACAATTTATTTTTACTGGTGTTAATAACAATTATTGATTAACTATATTTCTTTTAATAAACCGACCATTCATAAATCTTCAATTATTTTTTATATTGGACCCAACCGACTGGCCAAAATATAAAATAAATTAATTAATTTATATTTTCAACTGCCCAAGCAAAAGTTATCATTGAAACATATGTAAACCATGGAATCAAATAACTATGGTCTTAATATATATAATACATGTACACATATACCCTAATCTTCAGAATAATCTGAATATATAAACAGAAAACAAGAAATAGTACTTCTAAAACTAACCTAGTACATATTTTCATAAAGTATTTTTACCAAATATATCACTGTTAGTATTGCAAAGCATACGTGAATACCCATACACAAAAAGTTGTCAGTTATAGAATTGCCATAGTGCCAAAGTGTTCAAATCTTCTAAATAATTATTGTTACATATCACAGATTTTGACCATGCAAGATTGATCCACCTTAGATTAGAATCTTGAATATGAGAAATATCATGATTTGATGATTTATAATTGCATGCATAGTTTGGTCTATACTGTAAGCATGTAGATGCATTTAGGAGGTTTATGAACAATTAAACAGGCAGCCATTTATAGCATAAATCATTTTGAATTAATAAGTTCTATCTAAGAAAATGTGTCTACTCTATGTCCAGTTCCTATGCTATAATGATGTTTTATTAGATAGATGAATTCCTGTCACACAACCACAGTGTACATCTTTGCAAGTAACACCACTGTCACAAGTAACACTACTGTCACAAGTAACACTACTGTCACAAGTAACACCACTGTCACATCAGACCAGGTGCACACACTGTGATGTTGATATAACAGCATTACACTAGTAACTACATCCTCAACACAGGGTAGCACAGTCGTTTGACTAGCTCATCCAACCAGAGCCAAAGGTCCTGAGTTCGAACCCCTTCCTAAAACCCAGCATCAATGTCTGCACTTGTTACCTTCTGTCATTATAGGAGGCAATGTCTGAACTCTTGTAGTGAAGTTGTCATCAATAGTTTATTAGTACCAGTCTGCAACAATATGTTCTACAGTTATCCCTGCCATACTGATGAGAATAATATGTGAAAAATAATCTTGAACAGCAGCTCTAAGCCCTAATTAAAAAAAAAAATTAAAAAAAATTAAAAATATCATTATCAATATGCAAACTATATTATATGGTCATTATATTATCTATATAAGAGTTATTCTGTATGTATACATACATAGCTAACTAAGCTGGCCAAAACTTTATATATACTAGCTATAATCACCAAAGCCATATGTAAATATATACGGTAACTACAGGTAGCTAAGCTAACAAGAGCCATTCACAGATCTAGTAGAAGCATTCCATGGTACCTAAGCAAATATTTTACTTTATGTAAATTATCCCCCACCATAAAATTAAGCAGATCAGTATAAATAGAATATAGCATAAATACATGTGCTTGTTATATACTGATGATTGTTTTGTCTTGAGATACCATTGTATTGTGAATATTCTGTTATGTGTGTGAGTGAGTATGGTCATTTCATACGGAAACCTGACATTATTTGACCTGTGGTCAGTGAAACTTACATGGCTGAGAAGAATCTGCAACATCACAAACTAAAGAGTGACTAAAAACAACAAAACAAAATAAAACAATTAGAATCATGCAAGGTTCTATGCTACCACCACTCCTCTTAAACAGACGTGCATCCAAAACAACCAACTCAAGTTGAATGAGATAACATAAGAGAAACTAAACAAAAGCATAATTATCGTTCCTAAAAGTTTGGTGCTTTATGAAGTGGACATTGATGTACATGCACAGTGTGATACATTAACAAGAGAGGTATCAAAGACATCAGGGCCAATTAAAAATGACTTAGCAAAGCCTGGACCATGAAATCGCAAATTTAGATATAGAATTATTATTTTTACTTAGACAATTGGTCTTTGCCAAAGTGCATTAGCTTAGACTGAGTGAATTTAGCTAAGACAATGGCCATCGGGCCACTGCTAATGTTGCACACTGCTAATGTTGCACACTGCATGCACACACATACTGGCATACAGAGTAGGAAATGATAAACATTCATGCCGACATGTACGTTAGCTAGACTCCATGCTGAGGCCTACTAACACATGCAGACAAATGACAACAGCTCTGTCAGATGTCAGAACTATGACAATCTCTCAACCTCATGACTAAAGTAGTCATAGCTACAGTCAGCCAGTCAAACGGTGATCCGTGGCTTGTGGACAATACTCGACAGTGCGAAGTATTCCATCAGGTGTAGGACTGAAGGTAGTAGCCCGACTGTGTATGCATATTGTTCTCTTCATTGTTTAGGTTGAGTCCAGTCACAGAGATACAACAGAGACACAAGCCTGGGATGCACAGTTTAGCTTCAGATTGCTACTGATCACCATACCCTGGTCTACCACCCAGTGGCGCTGTGACCACACTGACACGCCAGACCCACCCACCTGCTTGTAAGACCGCATGGTGAAGAGGTTGGCCATCAGAGTGGAGAAGCCGGGAGCCAGACAGCTCTGAGCGATGAAGCCCAGTTTGAGCTCCGCGATACACACAGCGTCATCGCCTCTCTTCCAGTCCCAGCTGGGAATGTTCAACAGATAAGCCTGAAGAAAGAAAAACTTCAGTCAGTTTTTATGTACAAATATTTCATCACGTAGGGTGAAAGATTCTATTCCAGCTATTCTAATTCACTCACGTACAAACTTTACTCATATAGATAACAATAATAATGGTAATAATAATAATAATAATAATAATAATAATAATAATAATAATGATAATAATACTACTAATAATAATAATGATAATAATAATAATGATAGTCATAATAATACTACTAATAATAATGATAATAATAATAATAATAATAATTATGATGATGATGATGATGATAATAATAATAATAACAATAAGAATAATGACAACAACAACAGTAATAATAATAATTACTTATATAGCACTTAATATCCATCTGAAGGTGCTCAGTGTTAGAAAATACTAGGAATGTTAAAAGGCTTGACGATACAGATGTTCAGATTTGAAGGAGGATTTATAAGGTATGGATCTGAGTTAAGCTAGTCCAGTGTGGCGCACCTTGTTATGATACTGAAGCAGCTGCACGATGACCTTGATGTCGGAGTGGTAGTTCTTGATGGAGATGACTCTCATGATGTTTGCTGCGTCCTCCTGGTCGGGGTCTTCACAGTACTTGTTGGCTAACACCAGGCATGCGTCCCCCTGCCGGATCTGAAGCAGACCAACAGCAGATGACGTAAAACTCCACAGCCTATCGTGGTCTATATAGTCTACATTTTCTTTTGATGAATTTATGATTCCTGAATATCGATGTTCAAACTTAATAAATTGCAGTTGGTGCATTAAGAAACCTAGAAGTGACAAGGTCTATTTTCCAAAATTAGTATATACCATGAAAGTTTTAATACGAAAAAACATGTTCTTAGCATATGTAAAAGTCCACAAACAAATGATATTCCCATAGTAGATGCTCACCTTGACCCTTTCAAGGTCATTGGCATCCATGACTGTGCCTTGAAAGAATTCCACCTGAGTAAAGTGTCGTTTGAGCAGCCCTTCCAGCTCTAGGTCCGGCAGCATTCTACAGAACATCTTTACCTTTAATATCTCAACTTTAATATAAAAGAGACCCTAAGCTGACTTGAGACTAACATTAAAAATCCACTGACATAAACTGGTCAAACATCCAAAAGTGCTACACATTGACTGACAGCTGACAATCTCACATTGTGAAGTCACAAGAAAACGTCATGAAGTAGACTTTATTCATTGCAAAAGTTCACAAAGTTTGTTCTACATGATACTTTCGTGGTTTACTTTCATTAGAATATTTGTTATCAAAGCCTATATTTCCATTTTCAAACCATGCCATATCAATGTAAAAATTTTGAACACCAATCAGCTAATGCTATATGTCTGATTAGGTGTCACCGGAAGCCTGTCGCTGGAAATTACCCAGACGAGACGTATTATTCCTATATTCGAAATCTTACTGTCAATATACTGTATGGGAGATAACTCTTACTTGTGAATAAAGACGATTTCCACATCCACGTCTTCTCTGTCTTTGTGGAGGAAATCCTTGAGGAAATTTGACACAGATTCAAACGTGATATGACCGCACACAACAATATGCCTGTAAGAAAAGATCCACAATGAATGATATGTTCAAACCGAAAAATGTTAATTGTTAAATACTCTAATGTAGTATTACAATCAAGTACTATAGATACCTTTTTCCCCTTTCTTTCTTAAATGTGCCGCCATATCTTTGTCGACGACCAAGAATTTCAGCAACCTCTGGGATTAAGCTGGTAAACAACCCCTAGAAAGAATAAATAACATCTGTTACTTGTGTGTCGCCTTGGTGGATAGTGGAACACACGCTAACTAATAGTGTTAATTTTGTGTGAAACGAGTTGTATTCACAGTCAGTTTATGTCAATTGTAGATTTTTATATGGATTATTTGATGACCATTACATTGTATGATTAGAAATAGCATATGTCCTTTGTGAAATTAATATTCAAAGCTAAAAACTGTGAAATTAATATGTAACTGTGAATGTTACTTATTTTCAAAGTAACATTTTTCATCATCTCTAATATCTTGTGCTCTATTCTTATTAGTAGTTTAGTAGTATAGAATTAACATTGATTGCATACTAAACATTTCCATTACTTTAAAGGCATAATATCACAGATATTTATGGTTGTTTTGGACTAGTTCTTATTAGCTATAATTGCAAAGTACATTCACTTGACATACATAAAATCATGTTTGTACTTCCAAAAAACTTTCCACCGCTGTGTCATTGACACATCTCCAATGCAACCCCCTCCCTGATAGACTGCTTCTAGATACATCATTCAAAGGGGAAGTAACTCTAATGTTTGCTCGAATTCTTTCTTAGAATAGTAATACATCACAAACAAGATAAATAGCGGAACATTCCCTTATTTAACATAAAATATCATTTGTATTATAACTATCGAGTGCTGGGGGATAAGTACATCAGTAAATAAATACTTTTGGATGAACAAATCATGTGTAATTAGTCTCAGATCAAAACTTGTGTGTCCATTATATAGGTCA
>JAUTBZ010135101.1:0-13547 GCA_032361785.1 Lepetodrilus galriftensis
CCTCCGTATATTGTAAACAAAAATCAAAAACATCATTATCCCTTTACAGTTTCCCGGAAAGTGCGCCCAAACTAAAATTTCTCGGAACGAGATTCCACGTTACTTTGACTTCCTATTAACTTTTTGATCCAGTGGCAATCACTGTCGGGAGATTCCCGCGGCGACGTTAAACACCATATTCGCTCACTGTCGGGATGGGTTACCAGCTTGAGTAAAGTTTAAACACTGCTGGTTCAGATGTACATCGTCTTCATAATTAGTAGTTATGTTAAAAAGTAAATCTTTTCGCTAGTAGGTGAAAGATTCACACAAAAATTATTGCTCGCTCTAGTAAAACTACTTTGAAGTTGCTTCAGTTTTCTTAGTTCTCTTTGGAACTGATTGCATTGACAATGTTTATTGAGGCGGTTTTACTGTCCAGTTTTGACATAATAATAATTATTTGTATCGCTTTGCAGGGATTTCCTGTTCAATGCCATCGAGACGATGCCCTGCGTGAAGGAGAAGGCGGACTGGGCCATGAAGTGGATGGGAGACGACACAGCTACGTACGGGGAGAGGGTTGTGGCCTTTGCTTCGGTGGAAGGCATTTTCTTCTCGGGGTCGTTCGCAGCCATTTTCTGGTTGAAGAAGCGAGGCATCATGCCTGGTCTGACCTTCAGCAACGAACTCATTAGCAGAGACGAGGTGAGACTGCCGATAGTGACATCTGACCCCAGAGATTATGAAACCTATCCAAGTACTAACTTAGTACAATTTTGTACAAAATTAGTACAACTTTTCATATTCTGTTAATTAAGCTTGTTATTGTCATTCTTGGTTGAAGTAATACTGAAACTGGTGTTGAACAATAATTCCCTTTTCATACTTTTTTTTCAAAAATAGTAATTTACTGAATGAGTTCGAAGCAGATAACTTTATTCATATGCACAATCCATCTGCTGTTTTCCATTTGTTCATGCAACTAAATGCTGCATCATCTAGTCTGGTGAACGAGTGTTCTGTTGATTGATAGCTGAAGCACTTTGCAATGAAAAAAAAACCAAATTGCATTTATCCTGAATGAATAATAAAGTTACCCAGGTTTTGCCTGCTTTGAATGTTTTCAGCATGGAGACAATATTTTTAGTATTTATATCGTTGCTAATAACATTCTTCCTTGTATTTTCCAGGGTTTGCACTGTGATTTTGCCTGCCTTATGTTCCGTCATCTCGTCAACAAACCTTCTCAGGAGAGGGTCTACGAAATTGTGAAAGATGCTGTTGAAATTGAAAAGAAGTTCCTCACCGAAGCCCTCCCGTGTAATCTTATTGGCATGAACTGTGATCTCATGAAGAAATACATTGAATTCGTGGCCGACAGGCTGCTGGCTGAACTTCAGTGTGAAAAGGTGAGGAATATCTGCCTGGCTGGGTTGGTGGTAAAAGCCATCAGGGGTGGGCAGGATGTAGCGTAGTGGTTTGACTTCAGAGCCAAAGGTTTCAGGTTCAAATCCCGCACCTGGGGCCCTGGCATCATGTTCGTGAAAGTTAGCTTTCTGATGCGATATTGATGCACTGTCAGTGGTAATGCAGTTATGTTTGGTCTGTCAGTATCAGCCAGTGCTTGTAGGTTTACTGCAATATTCAGCGCCACAGACGTGCCCTAAACTGACAAAGTCGTGATATAAGTGAAAGAATCTTGAAAGCAACAATACACATACAACAAAAAATAAAGTAGTGTATATTTTCCATAAAGATGTCGTGGGATATTTCATATGCATTACATGATTATACTCTCCCGGCAGCCCGATCAATTTCTTGTAATGTTAAACGTATCCTACGGGCGAGTAGAAATTCCATGTTTTGTTATATCATTATTCGGGCGAGTATGTTTTACAGTTAAGTTCCAACCCTGAATTATTAAGCACTGTACACCTTTATTTACTGCTGCGATACACAACAATAACTAGCTCACCTTTATTTTACAGATATATCAATCCGAGAACCCATTTGACTTCATGGAACACATTTCATTGGAGGGCAAAACAAACTTCTTCGAGAAACGAGTCGGGGAGTATCAGAGAATGGGAGTGATGTCGGGAGGATCCACGAACCACGAGTTTACACTGGAAGCAGACTTCTAATTCGATGATCTCCGTATTCCCCAATTCATCTGATAATCTTGGTATTTGATCGGATATTCATCTGATGTCGTAATTCTGGTAATCTCGGAATTCCCATTTTCATCTGATGTCAATTCTGATAATCTCGGAATTCCCATTTTCATCTGATGTCATAATTCATGGTGCAAGATAGAGACTTTGACAAAGATAGTTGTCGACAACCTGACCAACAAATTGAAAATATAGCAAGAATATTTTTAATACTTTTATGCAATATCCACATCGGAACACTGCCCTTGTTTTATCAAATTTACATTTTAAGTGCAAAGAAATAAGTTATATGAACGATTTATTTTATTATTTGTTGCATGTCTGTCCCGTCTTCTTTAGTTGTTCTGTTTTAATATGTTTTGTACCTATTTTTAAATGTATATTTGTTAATAAATATTTATTGTCCATGCAATGCATTTGTTCGTCTTGAAAGTTTATGTGCAACAAAAGTTGTCTTTAGAGAATAATTCCTTCTGTCGTAAAACAATTCGCTCTCACTTTCCAGAATATGGTATGGAATGCCATGTTAATTTATGTAGTCACAATATGATGGATACATCAGTTTGTAACAAAGATCTTAGTAGCTTTATCTAATGAAAGAACAATGTTATGGGTGAACATGTTAAGCAAAAACTACATGCCAAGAGGGCTTCATGAGTATAACCAGCAAAGAGTTTCAAATACACATGCATGTGTGAAAGATGAAAGCATGTGTACTGTAGTATATAGTACAGTAGACCTCGGATAAACCAGACACACTGATATAACTGACATAATCTGAAGCTAATTGCGGCATATGCATATAACAGACTTTGCATATAACTGACAGAAATAGCCGGTTAAAATGAGTCCTTTATATGCGAGGTCTACTGTATATACCACACTGGTATTAAAATACATGTCACAACCACTAGAATACTATGGTACAGTGAGGTGTTTTTTTGAAGACTACGAAACAAGAGCTCATAAATTCATCACACTCTGACAACGATCTGCAGTTTTATTTAGAACCAGTACTACTAGTACAAAATTGAAAACGCCCTGATCGATGTGATGCAAAATAGATCGTAAACGTGCCTTTATAATATTGGCGCTATGACGCCTCGTTTCAGTTGTTCATGTGCTTCCACCACCTTGACGCTTGATATATTTAATACACGATATACAAAACTGAGCTGATGAAGCCTATTAGATACAGCTTAAAAAATGGTTACAGCACTGAGTTAATGGGAGAAATCTCAGCTGAACAAACTCAAATTTGTATTGAATGTCAGTAAATTTGTCCAGATCATATTTGTTTCATCACTCGGTCAACCCTAGGGTGATAAAATTAGCCAATCGATGATACGAATACCCTCATTGGCTAATTTCGTCATGCGATGTCGCCCTAGTGTTGGTTGAATGATTGAAACGAATACACTCCCAAAAGCAGGATATTCTGCAAGTTGGCATGAACAGCCAGTGGCGAGCAGAAACAAACAACCAGACACCCAAAGAAAAGTATTCTTTTATTTATTTTTTCATTTGTTACAAGATTCAACTCAACACAATTATACAATATGAGTACACTTGCAAAAGTCTATATTTCATTTCAATGTGCATGGTATATATGATACCAACACTTCACTCTTGTTTTTAAATACAGTAGACCTCGCATATAACCTACTAATTGGGACTGGCTAGTTTGGTTCATTATATGCTAAGTCCGTTATACCGTAATTAGTGTTAAACGGGACCAGGCGAGTGTCCGATTTATGCAAGGTCTACTGCATCATATTTAAAGAAAGTTACTACCTTCCCAAGACCAGCTTTTGAGGCTAGAATAATTGTTCAGTAGTTCAGGCCAACAAAAAAAGAAGCCTGATTGATTCATTACTATATCTGTTGCAACTGTTCTTATCATAACATGATTAATGGATAAATTGTGATTAGGCAACTAGTATCTCAAAACTGCATCAACACTGCCATTTTTTCTTCTTTTTCTCGCAATAGCGGTTCCTATATCAGATTAATAATTCTTCAAACATAATTAAAATCAGATCTCGTTTAAAGCTCCTTAAACATTTAGACATTCATACAATGTAATGTCAAAATATACAAGCGTTGGGTTTGTATCTGATTTTAATAACATTGATAATTCTTGAAAGGATAGACTTTAAAAAAGACAACATTATTACTACAGACGATGAACTAAACATTTTTTGTAATGCTATATGTCGCAGCGGGAATATTTCACCCATAGGTGACGAGGTAATTATAGTAAGTAATGGACATAGTGTCATGTATAAGCTCTCGCAGAGCTAGAGCCATGTCACTCGGGATCTCTTAAATCTCATTGGTCGGGATCAGTTGCATAATAGGCTTGTTCAGTCTTATGTACACAACAGCTTTCACCAAGGGTGGCCTTGCTGTTATGACTAAGCTAATGCCACAAGAAATTGATAAGATTGCCATACTGGCTGGATCTACTCTATATATTCATATACTGAATTAAGTCACAAGAATGTCCAGGATTAATAGTAGGCTGTATCTGATTTTGCTTCTATCCACTCGCTAAAAGAAAGAAATGTAGATCATGATTGAATGTTCAGATCTGGGCCCTGTTCAATAGGACAATAATAGTGCCATGAGAGTCATAACATCATATAAACATTGTAGCACTTAAATTGTTCTATGGAACTGGGCACAACCCTACATCACTGATTTGAGTTTTGTTTTGGTGGTGTGTTTATTTTGGGTGGGTGGGGTTAGAGCCAATTTCAAGATTATTTCACTTCTGAAGGTTTGGCATCAATGCGAACAGCAAATACTTGTAAAGAATAAAACAGTTGGGTTAGCATTAGCATTGTTTATACAAATTCCACCAACATTAGTTTTAAAAATGACCCAACCTATCATAACTATTTACTAGTACTGGATATGTTTAAACAAACCTAGCAACTGAAAAATATATGCCCTATTTATTTCTATGTCTCTAATAGTTAATCGTTTTTGGTGGTAAATTGAATTTCAATCTTGATAATTATTGTGACAAAATTAATTCAAAAGAGTGTTCTTTATACACCTGCACTATTCAAATGTAAGAATGAACATACCATACCAATATTAATACCGGTATGTATATAAATGCCCCATTCAGTAATGCTAACGAGTGGCCAGTGACACAGAACACATCGTGAGGAATGAAGATGTTTATCACAGCTGACGTACATTTGGATCACACAGCTAAACAGTTTATTTTTGTTGAGAAAAATCACTCTTTGTTGGACAAACACATGTTGAACAAGAGCATGAGAACACAACTTCTGAACTTTGTAAATAATAATACAACGTACAACTTTAACAGCTCATGAACACAGTCAATAACTTAAAAATGAGATTTTCTTTTAACCCTCTCCATTCTGATGGCAACCGGATGAGCAGTACTTGTGCCTAATCCAGGAGGGAGAGGGTTAAATAGCTGCATTATTCAAAGAAAATGTGGATATTTTTTCTTAAAATAATGCAGTATGGGTTAATAATGCACCAATAATGTTAGGGAGTTTTACAAAATCATGAGTTTACAATATCTACCAATCACATCTTCACATATATCTGCTCATATTTCGATCACGAAAATTTTAAGTATTGCTATTATTGGTCTCAAAATAAATAATAGAATCAGCCTTTATACACACATACACTTTTTTTAACCATGTAAATTCTACACGTAACGCTTGTGATCATAATATAAATAAAACATAATACAATTTATAAATAAACCAGAACTTGTGAGTTTGTGCTCAACAAAGTTTATATTAATTTAATTTACATACTAGTATATATAGTAAATAGAGTAGTCAAAGTGGGAGTAGTTGTAAAAATACCAGTATTTTACTATTAAAATATCTTAATTTTCATTAACTCTAAATTGTTTGTTGTTAGGTCACAATGAAATTCGATTTTAATTTTCTCCACACCAACTAGGTGTCTACACCAAACATAAGCTTGGCCCCCAGTCAAGTCAATAACAAGGCAAGATAAAATATATATTTGGATTATATTAAAATACAATGTGAAATAAACACAAAATAAGCCATTTTTTGGGGTTGCTAAATAAAAAGAAATACAATTAAATTAATAGTGAATATCTACATACAATAGACATGCAAAATAAAGTTGCAAGACTATTGTAAACATAAAAAAAATTAAAATGTAACAGTCATTACTTTCACAAATCTTTTGAAGTAATAAGTATATTTTTTTCATGGACAGTCATGTTTATACACTACATCATAACATCAACACACTACAGTTACTACTGTGACAAATATCCCAACATTCATTTTGTAACTACGGTATGCCATGGGGCATACAACCACACTAGTTCTAACTTGTTCATCATTTTTAACAGCATAGAGATTTGATAACAATTCATATCGGACTTGTGGTAATAATACTTTTGTACAAACAAACTGTTTTCAACATACATGTTCGTACAAACCGTCCTCAACATACATGTTTGATAATGACTTCAGTAGTATTGGCTTTGAGCGGTTCTCATTTCCATGTGGACATTACTTTCAACTATCTATTCCTTAGTTTCTTCAGATCTAAGCTACAAGTAACACTCCCATAGCCTAAATAACTTAAAAATAGTATTAATTAACAAGACGATAAGAAAGACGTTTCATGTTTCTTTTGCAAACACACATGACCATAGAGAACAAGAAGTGAGAACGTGTTTTGTAATCTGGCAAAAACGATGGTATTTTGCATTTCAATTGTACCTGAAGCAGATTATCCAAAGGACTTATTTGTTATGCTAGAATAATGAGGACTAGAATATGATTCATATTTTATTTTATCTGGACTAGAAAAATTAATGTAATTGCCTGGAAACGCAAAGCACCGTCCCCAAAACTCATCTTAAATCCAAGTAAAAAACAATTAGGTAATAAAATATGAAGTTTTTAATGATTCTGCTCTTACGAGACCTTGAGAATTAGTTGAATGTTGCCCCGACCTACTCAATATTTTGGATGACTATTGAAAGTACAGTTCTATTAAATATGTGGCTGATCATGATCATCACACACCGATTTAGGATTAGTGTCATCTAATCCCATGGGATCGATGGCAGGGCCCTATCAAGGAAAATATGCTATTAAAATACATACACTTTCACACCATTCTTAATGTATTGTTCTAATATGAATCTGCAATTCTGGACTTCTTTGATCAGGAAAAGGACGCAAACACTCTCAGGGAATCTTCTCAAGCAATAATATTTGAAATCAAGTACATGATTCATGAGATTATACTGATGACATTAATAAGGCCAATATAAATAATAGATGTGTTTCCGGCAATGTACGGTATATTTTCAAAATAGGGCAGGCAGGAAGGAAAACTATTTTATTGCAAAAAATATAAGGCAGATAGCTCATGTTATTTTTGTAAACAGTATTAAAAGGCAAAGATTCACTTGCTGGTAGAGATGATCTATGACTGGCTTTTATCATTTCACAGAAATGTTTCAATGTTTATAGTTGCTGTTTTGAAGCTATAAGTTCTCAAATAATGTAAAAGTGGAGAAAGTCAAATTTTGCTCAAAGACAAGGTTTTAGGGTTGGCATTAGGGTCGCATGCTTTTAATAGGGTCGGTTGGCTTGCCGGAAACACAGGTATTATTCTTATATGCCTTATCTGGTATATATGCACATAAAAAATACCTGTCCTTGTTAGTTAGCTTTACCACTAAAGGTGGCCTCACACGGGTCAATCGGTTTCAGTGATGAGTCAGATCGCACCATATGAGCGTACTACGTACATGTAACTTGATTCGCAACGACAGTGAGCGCATAAGTAGAACAATCAAACTAGATTTGTCGTACGACCGATCAACCAGTGTGAACGAGCCTTAACTGTCACATTTCTAGGAAACTTCATACATTGCATGTGTATCAAAAACAGTGCTTTAAATATCATATAATTTTGTATACAGTACTCTTTGTAGCATTACAAAGCTCACTTTTTTGTTTGTACGCTGTCTATAGGCATACAGAATATAGAGATCACTGTCATGTAGACGGAATGTTACCCTGCAACCATGATACTCTATATATATATATATCACACGCAAACAACACACTGGACAATATGATATGTTCAACACACAAACTAACGACAATAGGCATCCCATTACACATATTTAGTTGGACTGAATACCACGAGTTCAGAGAGCACTCTCAGTCTAGCAGTCCTTTAGGACTTTGTTACAGTTCAGTCCTCTGACTTAGGATTCCAGTGTTCGGTCTTCTTAGGATTCCAGAATTCAGTCCTTTAGGATTCAAGTAGACTTTAATCCTTTTGGATTCCATTACAAGTCAATCACTTAGGATTCCAGTATGGTCCTTTATCATTCCATAGAAAAATCAGAATGGACTTGCCTCATCTATCAGTTCTTTAGGATTCCAGTACACTTTAATCCTTTTGGATTCCAATACAATTCAATCACTTAGGATTCCAGCATGGTCCTTTAGGATTCCTTAAAAAAAATATCAGAGTGGACTTGCCATTGTCGATCAGTTCTTTAGGATTCCATAAAAGTCTGGACTGATCATAATCTATCTGTCCTTTAGGATTATATATTTCTGATTCTGGATTCAAAATCATGTATCACTCTGCTAGGATTCCAGTTTAGATCAAACCGTCAGTCCTCAATAATAGTTCACGGAGGACACAAATGTGAATCAGCCGTGCTTTCAAGTCATGACTTTTTGTTCTAATGAACTTTTGCTGCCTTGTTACAAATGATATTTAGTAGCTCGACAGTTTTAGAAAAGCAAGTCTAAATTCACTGCAAAGGCATCCTGAACACAGAAGTGGAGTTGGGTTTTTCCCCCAATCATCTTCATGAAGACGTTATTATTGTGATTATATAATCAGTAAATACTTCCATCGAAAGGACTAAAGACCAGAATTTATTAGAGAAAATGAATCTCTTGAAAGACGAGTCTTCGACTTCATAAAAATTAAACAAGTTTTCTGAGAGAACCTGCTCTTCAACATTTTGTAGCAGGTTTGGCTGGAATGTTTTTTGTTCGAAAATCAGTTGTCAAGATGTCAGTCCATCGCCTTCTTCGTCCTCACAACACTTACATATCTTGCACTTGCAGCAGAGTATGCAGGGCGCAGCCAGGAGCAGGAAAGGGGAGGCAACTAGGAGCAACACACCGAAACCGGCAAAAATGCCAACCACCTGGGAAAAAAAGCACATAAAAATGTAAATTAAAGGACATTTTGATTATCGCCTCTTTTCGCAAGTAATACTTAACCAGTCATCTCATATTGCATATTATCGTGTCCAAAGAGCTGTTGACAAGGGGAATCCCCAGAATATATTCTAAATTTAACTTCTGACTGTCCTTGCCCTCTGATCCTCCGCTCCCGCACATGCACCGCATGTTCACCATTTTCTTCCTTTGTGTGCAATACGAGATGACTGGCTAAGTTTACAAAAGGAAATATATTTTCTACATTGTGAGTGGGTGAATTATTGTTTTGAATTAATGTGGGTGAATTGATGAAAGTGTGCAGCCTGCCAAAGGAGACTACAATGATTCTGGTTAACTTTGGTAAAAATTGTCCATATTTTCTGACAGGGGAATAGGTTGATGTATGTTATGGATGGAAGATGTCAAATGTGTACCTGTGTTCGGTGCCATATCACAGACGCTCTGGAATGTCCCAGCTTGTTCTTGCATGGACCCTTGTCGTAATGCCTCAGTAGAAAATCATCCTGAGAAACATTATTAAAAAATTGAATAAAGGTTGGGGTTTATATAATCAGTCAATACTTCCATCGAAAGGACTAAAGACCAGAATTTAAGATTCAAGAATTTAACCTTCAAGATTCTTTCACTTATATAAAGACTGGTCAGTTTTATGGCAGGAGGACCCACAACATCTGTAGTGCTGAATGTTGCAGTAAACATGCGAACACCAGCAGGCACTGACAGACCATGGGTGATATCTTCATTACCACTCTATGGAATGCACATCCTATCAATATCGTGTTAGAAATGTAACTTTTACAAATGCTGATGTCGAACCCACAGGGCTCCGAAGTCCAAACATTCTACCACTGTGCTATCACCCGCCTAGTTAATTTCAAATGATCACCTATTTTGTAATTTATAAATTCCCAGGGAACATGCATACAAATGGAAAAGATAGCAAAACAGTGATTAGCAATAAAGAGTCTCAAGTTCTTTAAAAACTAACTAAATACAAAAATATAATGTATCAAATATACAAGACAACTTTGAACTCACATCCAGTGATGCTAGACAATACCAGCAGAAGACGTGCTTACACCTCTTGCACATCATCTGAGCACACCCGTCATTCCGTTCTATAGGCACGTGACACACTGGGCAGCGCTTGATCCGCGCATCCTCTGCACTGCTGAACGGAATACTGAAACAATGCACACGATCGTATAGGTTACAACAGGAGGCTCTCGTTGTGCTACAATCATTCTGTGGAACCAGACCCATGCAGATTATTATTAAACATGTAGACATAAATCTGTACGATTTTATGCTCAAACTCAGAATTTACATGACGTTTTATGAACGAAACTTTGAGTTGAGCATGGAATCTCGGGGCTAGGCCAGTTTTCCATGGAAATCATAACTGCCTGTAGAGGGTTCCAATGGAATGGAGACGACCTCTGAACTCTAATGGTGTCATGATTGTTAAAAGATGTAGTGATATAATTGATGTTATACCAAGTTGAAAATGTCATGGTTCATTGACAATAGTAGTAAACAGTAAACAAGTCATAGTCATAATCCAATCTGACAAACATGCTAAAATAACATTAAATTGTGAAATAAACCACTTGATAGTTCTCAAATTTGAAACAGTATGTACACTGAGTATTAAATTTAAAGATGGCAGTATTATGATGTATACACCACTACCTGGTTTACAACGGCTTGTTGAACTTACCCAATATCTTCTTGTCTGCCTGAAGACATCACCTCATCACAGGTTTTCGATGCATGCCATTTGGATTTACATATAGAGCAGAAATTCAAGCCACACTGAAAATTGTAGAAATAACATGACAAGAAAATTGTTGAAACTCATTTAGTCATTACACTAAATCATATCCGAATCTTTGTCTTTGTGGAAGAATTTCCAACGTGTTCTCAACAAGGAAATCATTCGAAGATGGAGATATTTAATCCTGTCCATGCTGTAGGCAACCAGATATTCCCTAAAGAGCAGTGCCTGTACTTAATCCAGTAAGGAGTGTTTAAAAAATATTAAATTATTAACTAGATATTATGTTAATTTTTGTTATTATTATGGTTTTTTTACATTGGGGTTTAAATCTGCTTTCAAGATCCTTTCACTTATATCACATACTCGCCCAAATAGTGATACAACTAACACATATTATGAATGTCTACTCGCCCTTAGGATATCTTTAGCATTGGGAGAAATGGCCCGGGCCAGCAGGCGAGTGTTAATTGCGAACCCTGGCTTGTCACTTTTTACAATAGTTTTTTAAGCAAAACCTAGTATATAGGAATGCCTGCTTACTGTGGGACATTGAACTGGTTTGGGCTGGACGCTCTCGTCAATGACTGGAGGGGGGTTAGGACACACGTGACACACAGTCTCGCAGCCAATTTCAGGACAGAATGTGCGGTTAGGATCCATGTCAACCTCTGAAACATTGAAAACAAAATATTTAGGTGAGCGAGTAAATTGTTTAACATCGCAGCGGGAATCTTTCACTCATATGAACTATAGCAGTGTGTGGGTGAGTTATTGTTTTATGTTACATCGGGAATCTTTCACCCATACGCGATGATGCAAGAAAAATATTCAATACGTTTTGTAGCGCTGTAGCAACTACTCGGTAACCCTCTCTAGGGCTGCTCTGTTTGCTGTCATTATGAAGAATGTCTGATGAATAAAACTTAAAATGGCACACAGTTCGTTAAAATCTTACCTTTCAGATACCTCAATCGCTGATATCTTTCGAAAATACAGGACTCGACAAGCTTTTTTATCTAGAAAAGAAAACATTTTCAAATTCATCATTTGACTTAATATTAATATTATATTAAAATATGTATATCAATCAAGTAACATTCTTTGCACAAATTGCTATAAATGGATTCTTCACCATTCTCAGGAAAATTGCACAAATTGTAATAAATGGATTCTTCATTTGATTGGTATTTATAACCGTACAATGCGGCAGGAATATTTCTTATAAAAAGTTATTAGTGGGACCTGAAGTACAAGGACATGTGGACTTGTTTACCTCTGGAGCTTCTAGTTTGCCCTGCTTCTTGCATTGAGCGTCAGGACAAGTAATCTCCGACACGCTTCCCTCCGTGATCATCACCAGCAGATACTGCCGCATACACTGAAATAACCGAGTACCAATATGTATACTTTTAAAAGTTAAAACAAAATTAATTACTCAAGTAAAAGAAAAATCAAGTTTGTTTTACTTTATGATCGAGGTAGCAGGGAAGCAAGAAATGTCTTATTTTGTGAACATAGTGAAAAGTTGTTGCCTTTGACTTTGTGTGCTTTTGTGTGAGATAGTCAAATCTGTTATTTTCACTGTTATTTTCAGGGTGTCTCATAGATACCTTTAACATTGTGCCTCTATTTCAAACACTGATATGTCAATGTGGCTATTCATATAAATGTGCGTCTGTGTGTCTGTGTTGGCGTGTGTAAATGACAGTAAACTCACCGACTCGCAGTACAAGCACTTGCAATCATGCAGTTCATACATCTCAGGTAGAGGGCACTCCGAGAGGCACAGCTTGCACATGATGAGAGGGTCGATCGCCAGATCTACGGAACTCCGCGATGCGGAGTAGGTCGCCATCGTCACGGAAGGCGACGGCAGGCTGAAGTACCGGTAATAAGAAATTAACCAATACGTTATACACTATTGTAAATAAATGAGATTCGAGATTTGGCAGAAAAGGTACAGAGATTGAGGAGATTTAACAGTTAGGCAGATCATTCCATGATATATAGTTGCTGTCTACATAATGCTTCTGCTATTCGCTATATGGCTGAATGCATATGATGTGATAGATGTCTAGATTTCTGGACTATTGTATATATGCTACCTTGTACAATATGCAACCCTTTCTCAAGGGAATAAAATCCGGAAAACCAACTGACAGGGGTTAATACTAACGCTAGTCCTCTAGCCAATGGCTAGTGATTTCTGGCTCAGACTAGTAGATTCCTAGATCTGGTAGTCCTGTATGGCTAGTTACATTTTCAAAGCACCTACCTTGTTTTTATTATTTGTAAAAACAAAACTAGATCTAGATAGATCTATTTCAATCC
>JAUTBZ010135112.1:0-13546 GCA_032361785.1 Lepetodrilus galriftensis
CAAGATTATTTCACTTATTTCATGACTTGTCAGTTTTAGGGCAGGGGGGGGGGGGAACCCACAACATCTGTAGCGATGAATGTTGCAGTAAACCTGCGAGCACCTGCTGGTACTGACAGACCAAGGATGGTATCGGCATTGCCACTCTACATCCTATCAATATTGTGTCAGAAAGGTAACTTTCGCGAACATTTGATGCCAGGACTCCAGACATTATTATAATAAGAACACATAATATGCCTACATATATTAATATGATAATGGAAAATTACAAAAGAAATGTACAGTAGACCTTGCAGACAACGGCCTCGCATAAACCGGACACTCGCCTATAACGTACTGAATCTGAAGTCCCGGTCCAATCTAACGCTAATTACTGCATATGCGTATAACAGACTTTGCATATAACGGACAAAAATAGCCGGCCCCAATGAGTACGTTATATATGCGAGGTCTACTGTATTTAGTGTTATTCACTGGGGGATCAATGAAGAACACTTAATGAAGACATTTTTACCTGAAGGCTGGTCCAATTTGCAAAAGTGTCATGAGAAATCGTAATGTCCAGAGAACGTTAGACGTCTTATATTTAAGCAAATGTTCCCTCTTTTTCTTATTCTTCAAAGCAGCTTGTTCTTTTCTATAATCCAGTAAGTACCAGTGCATACCAAGTCCACAGGTAACAATTGAAGGTCCCGCTGTTAGAAACAGGGATACAATTCCATAAAGTAGTTTTCCTTCTTTAAAATACTTAACGACTAGATGGATATCCGTTCCGATGTCGGCAAAGAATATTATAATGGATGCAAATCCAATAACCACGTCAAACGTCCCAAAGTTGTACTGAAAGTCTGGAGCATCACGTCTCAGTGAGACTCTCACTTTAGACTCTTCCACGATCTCTTTTCTATATAATCCTAGGTCCCTAGAATCGTTTGGTCTACAGACATCATGTTCTTCAATTATCTCGTTCCTATTATTTCGAGGTAGAAAATCGACGACGTCTGCAGTGCCAGTGAGATTGAACAGACGTTCTCTGTTTGGTGGTTGAATCTCACCGTCGAGATGGTCGGCATGGTTGTCGTTAGATTCAAGCTCTAGATATAATTCTGGCGGTAACTCTTCCTGTCGTCTGGAAAACGGTATCTTGTTCCGCGAACGCATGCTTAGAGCCAGATTATTGAGAGCATGACATTACGCCATGACATCAAACTATCGAAAGTAAACAGGTAAAATTATGAAGTAAATTTTAGTGACAGGAAGTAAAACCAGATGATAAGGGGACATAATTCGATATACTTCCTGTTTAGGGAGTATTTATTACACCTATGCATATATTCTGTGAAATGATGTTCTTTGTTAACAGCTGGTTAATATAATTCAATATTATTTATTGAATTTGTTCTAATATTATATGTGATGCAAATTGATTCTGAAAAGATTTGTTATACAGTGTATCTATTATTTGAATAATAATGATAAATATCATGTGTGTAAGTATTTCTCCCTCACAGTGTGGCTCGCTCGTTCAATGTTGACAATTTCACGTTAAATGCGTTTATTTTTCTATATCTTCATCGTGTTTTGATCTAATGATCTGATATACACTCCTGCAATATCCGTTCACTAATCTAAACCTATTTTAGTTTTCGGAGCGATATACATATTAGCTGTTTCATGATAGCTGCACACTTGGATTAGTGTAAAGAATAATAGGTACTCGGTTTTCGTTCACTGTAAACATTCAGTTGGTGGCAAGTGTTTCGTCCCCTATTCCGTTGCGTCCCAAGTCATTTCACCTGCACATGTGCATTTTCGCTTCAACATGAATAAGGAGATTTTATTTTTGGTATGTGCATTTTACCCCACCTATTTTTTTAGGAACGTTTTTGCTTCATCTTTTAATAAAACTAAAAAGTAATAACTATTTTTGAATGAAACTCTTGATTTTTGTCATACTCTGACGAACAGTCATAATGTCATTGTGAGAAAAATATAATAATTAATATGATGCGAACATGGGTGACACAGGGTTTACGTGAAGCAGGAATCCTGCGTACTTGACGCATTAAACAGACAAACTTCTCCTTCCTAGACCACTGTTTCATCACATCTCGTGCAACACATTATTTGCAAATCATAAATCAAAATTCATAAATATTCTAAAAGTCTTCATAATCCAAACAATAGATAACAGCCACATTTAGATCAAAATTGTATACACTATGTGGCTATATTGAAGTATATTGGAGCAACGTTTTACCGTGAAAGATACGTGTTAAAATATGGTGGGGGGTGAAAATGTCACAGGAAAAATATGGGTTCTATACTGTCATGCATTTGAGGTGGATTGACTGGAGGCACAACATATATAATAGGGGGCGAAACAACATAAATCCCATTCAGTAATCTCGCACCCACAATATTATTTTTTTATGATATTTCTGAAGAATATTAACTGGCAAGTATACTGATGGTAAAAATTGAAGCACCATCAGTATTTTTAGGGAGATGCATGAGTGTAGTATTTATTGTAATATGGTAATTTTTAAAGGCATAATATCACAGATATTTATGATTGTTTTGGACTAGTTCTTTAGCTAATGTGGTATTGATATGTTGTGCCTTGTAGGATGTGTTACCGATGGAGCCATCTGGCGGAAGTGAAGGTTTTCCAGACAGGCCTGGGGTCCGCGGAGGAACGTCACATGGTGGAGTGCCAGTGTACCCGCGCCTTCATCAGGCACGTGCTTGTTTGAATAGCCACTAGTATGCCTATATACAGGGCTTATGCATTTTGTTCATTATTTCATTCATTTGAACTGTAAGGGTGAGAGATTCCTGCTGTGAACTAAAAAGACATTTAATATTTGTATCACCATTCGGGCTAGTAAGTTTTAAAGTTATTTGCTATTATTTGATTGAAACCATATATTACCACTCATAGAAATTGACTACCGTATATCATAGTAACTGAAACGAATAAACTTTCTAAGTAAGTGTTTATAACCATTTATATCCACAGTGATTCCAAATTGTTCAAACAAGGTTTGTGGGTCGAGTCTGCTTCTGAAGATGATGACGATGATGACGAACTTGATGACGACGGAGAAGAGAAAGGTGACGTTGCTGAAAACAAAGAAAGCTTCTCACCTGTTGCCACGGTTGCAGAGGAGACTGGGGTTGAAGATGATAAGACGGTAAGTAAAACCATGAACGACAGTCGTAGACAGTGTTTTGAGGGTGGTGGGATATTTCACAGTAATTTCAGTGACCCTGCCATGGTTAGGTAAGTCCCGCAAGTTGTGACTGCTAGAGATTTCATGGTGAGCAACGTAGAAATTGGACCAATATACGGACAATTTTCTTTCCAATTAGCATGATCATTACCAATTATTTATAGACAATGAACTGTTGCTTAAAGAATGTTAAATATAAGATAATAGAGATTCACATAAGTACAAATGTAATAATTATGTTTGAGAATATTCTGAAACAAACCAAGATTTGATTTTATGTAGATTGTATTGTAAGTTACCTACAAGAGAATTGTTATTTATCAACATTACCATGTTAATAGAAATTGTTTAATTTATTGCAGTACTAAATATTGAAGCTTTAGATAATTATTTTATTAATAATTCACCTATATCAATTGAAACTATATTAAAACAAATTTTCATTATAAATTACTGTTAATTCATGCATTATCGATCGTATTGTGACATTATTTTCGTCAAGGTCAGTAAGGATGGATGCCAGGCCAGTGAAGCAGTGGCAGCTGATGGCGACATCCAGGCCGTGTCCACGGAGCTGGAGAGAGTGTCTGTAGCAGACCGTGACGCTGAGAGTCCAGCATCAGTTGATGTCGCTGAGGAGCAGGAGGAGGAGCCGGAGGAGGAGGAGGAACTTCTAGACAAGCAAGAGCTCCTGGTCATGCAGCAGTTGGGTCTTCCCGTCAACTTCGGAGCTCGGAGGGAGGCAAAGAAAAGCGTTCAGGTAATTTTTAACGTTTAATAATCAATCTCCTTTTGAATATTCTTTTTAATATTCATCATAATTTGTTCAGCGCGATCAGTTGTTATCATGATGCTGTTTTAACCTTCTCCCTGCTGAATAAAATCAAAGTGTTCTATTTCTTCATGGGATTTGGCAAGATAAATCGCCTTCAGCAGGGAGAGGGTTAAATAGTACTTCTAAACTTATTTTAATTTTATTTTTTAATTTGATTGTGTTTGGCATGTATCGTGAAACAATAACTTACTCACTCTTTTATTTTGTAGCAATGATTTTACATGAGTGAAACAGTTGATGGAAATTGTTCTTTATTAAGCCGTAATTAACTCATTCTACTCACTCAACTCACTTACTCACTCATTCTACTCAGTCATCTCACTCGCTCATTCTACTCAGCCATCTTACTGCATTACTTTTGACTCCCTTTTACTTTTATACTATTATGACATATACTACTACATCTATTATTCTTCATTTCAGCCCGAGCAAACATCTTCAAGACACAATCCCAAAAAGAAGAGGAAGAAAGGAAAGAAATCAAAGAAGAAGAAAGAAGCAAACCATACTGAGAGGTCCGCCAAGCTCTGCTCAGCTTCCACAGAGGTCAAGGTCGGAGCTGACAGCGAGGTCGAACCGACCATGGACGTGGAGACTGCATGGAATGAGTTCTGGACAAAGTACGGCGAGATGGTAGTGTGGCAGGGCTGGGTGGCGAAGTACCCGGACCACATCGACTACGACAAGCTGACCGTCCCGCCTTCTGCCTGGGAGGTAGAGGTGGAGGCGGAGATTATCTGTGACATTGAGGACGATGAGGCACGGTCTGATGGGGTTGATGGGAAGGACGATTGTGTCGAGTTAGAAGAAGAACCTAATAGTGAGGATCATACTCAGAAATTTGACAAGACACAGAACATAATTGCAGAAAAACCAAGATCAAATTGTCCAGAAACACCTGAATCAAACCATGCTGAAGTAGCGTCCTCCATAGGTTGTGATTCAGATGGAGTGGTTAGCAAGGGTGAAAGTGAAAGCTTAATTGAAATGCACTCCAAATGTGTCGGTACAATCGAAGAAGATAATTTACATTCCAGTACAGAATGCAGTCAAGAATTAGGCACTGAAATGAAAGAAAGTACAGAAAACAATTTCCTCGTGAGGAATGGTGTCGCGTACAACCAGGCAGTCGAGAATACAATGAAATCCCGGACGGAGATAGATGTCGTCGACGGCGAATCGTGTGTCACGGACACCGACGGTTCTCTGGTTGACATGATGCACAGCTACGCCCGAGTTCAACCGGTGTCCGAACCCGACACCGGAGAAACTGAGCAGCCCGAGAAAATCGGCGGACCCGTGGACGAAGAAATGACGGAAGCCGAGGCGGACTGCGACAAGATGTGGGAGGAACTCTGGGAGGACCACGTACTGGAGACGCACTGGTATCATTACAACAGGTTCACCTCCTGGTTCAACCAGAGCCTGGAAAACTATCACGCCTTGAAGGATGGAGGAGGGACAGTTGTGGAGGGCGTCGTCCGTGTGATGCCGGACTACAGTCTGGAGGTTCTTCAGGGAGAAGTAGCTGATGGTGCTGGTGATGGTGGCGGTGGTGACCATTCAGGTCTGCATCATCAGAGCAACGGACTAGACCATGACATGTCTTGTAAGAAGCCTGTGTCTGACGTGACTGATCAGAAACACTCAGTGTGTACAGATGGCGGCGGTTGCTCTATGTCAGCTGGAGGTGATGCTCAGTTGATGCCAGATCCAGTTCCAGTTGGGCAGGACATACTTGGGCAGGACATGTCTCAGGGTAGTAAAGACATGCCTCAGGGTAGTAAAGACATGTCTCAGGGTAGTAAAGCGCCGGGTGGGGGTAGGGGTGACAGCCACCCAGTGTCAGAAGCGGTGGGTGTTGATGGTGAACATCCGGATCAGGACGGTGATGACTGGGAGCCGTGTGACGGAGGCAGCAAAGGCAAGAGGAGAAGAAGGCGAAGCAGCTCCAGCAACTATCAGTCCACTTCCAGTCACGGTACGCTGATCTCCCTTTAACCCTCTCTTTGCTGGATTAGGCATAGGCCCTACTCTTTAGGACATCTCTGGTTGTCTTCAATATGTTAATATCCTTGAAATCCGATCTAAACCCAAATTTGACCAAAAACTAATAGTTCTATGCAATGTAATGTTATTTCGTTAAATTACCATCTTACTGTACTAATCCAGAATACTAATCTCCAACTGCTCTTAGTTTCAGGTAGTGCGATGCGTACTCACAGGTCGTCGCAATCCAGCAACGGGGATGGAGATGATCCTCCTGAATCATTTACAACAAATCTCCCAAGAAGGTCAGTAAGATGTTCCTTTAACTCTTTTATTCCCTAAGGAGCAGTGTCTGTCCAGCAGCATGGTGATACTAGGCCTGTACAATGTCATACTAATCCAGCGTGGTGAAACTAGACCTATACAATGTGATACTAGACCTGTACAATGACATACTAATCCAGCGTGGTGTGTATTCCAGTCACGAGATAGACGAGGTGCCCAGGAAGAAGAAGACTGTCAGAGAGACGCTAGAATCGCTGGGATACAAATTGTCGGCAGAGGAGGGTGCCACAGGGTGAGTGTGAAAAACTTAGGCCCTGTTTCTTTCAAAGTGTTTGGAGTACTCTGGATGTCAATGGAACGTCTCGCACACTGCACTCTCTGTACTCGCTGGCAACTCTTTGCCGCCATCTTGCTTGTGCGAGACATGTGCGAGTCATTCCTTTCACTCAGTACAGCTTACTGGCGTGACGTCGCCTGTCTGAGAACACTTCGCACAGTTGTAAGGAACTTGATGTCCGGTTCTCTTGACTCCTAATTTTTCTACTTCAATACATCATTTATACTTTTTCCATGTCGTTTGTTTACTACTTTTTCATACGATTGTGATAAATTATTTTTCATATATATATAGCAGTTGTTATATTTGTGTGTGAGGATATCACTAAATTATTATATCTTTCATTCACTGTCTTGTTCATAAAAATGGAAGAAAATTGAATATAAAATTGAATAAATGATAAGAATTCACAAAGAAATCATAGAATTGCATCATTTTTATGTTATTGTCTTTCTTATCTCATATTTCAGCAACAAAATTCCACGGATAACAGAAGGTCACGTGACATTTAAAGCGGCGCGGACAGTCAGCCAGACGAAGAATCTCAATCTCGGCCAGAAACCAGTCCACATAAAGTTTGACGATGATGGAAATGTTGTCAAGAGTAGAACATTATCGAAAGTGAAATCGTTCTTGCAAAAGATTAATTCTGGCTTAGTGTCGGGCGCATCTGAACAGGAACATCCGAGCGATAAGACAGCCAGAGATTTCGGGGATCTCAAGTCAGAGGACGAACACAATGTTAGCGTAGATAAGGAATTGGACTTTATTGACGAGGAGTTTGATGTGAGCGTAGAAAAGGATGAAGAACTCAATGTAAGCACAGAAAAGGAAGAAGATCTTGATGTGAGGGCAGATAAAGAGGAAGATGTTGATGTGAGCGCAGATAAAGAGGAAGAAGACGTCGACAAGATGGAGGAAGAGATGAAGGAACACTGGGATATGGTCGTCACTAAGCAAAAGAAAAAGAAAAAGAGGAAGCGACAGTTAGTGCCGATGCCACAAGACGTCGCCAACGATGCCGAGCTGAAGAAGTATTGGTTCCAGAGATATCGACTGTTCTCTAAGTTCGACGAGGGGATAAAGTTAGATAGAGGTATGATGGATCTGACATCGTTTACAGATTTGTTTTATCATACTCTCTGCCGAACTATAGCATCACTTCTCTATTCGACCCATCTGGTCGAACATTTTGGCTTTTTGCGTGAAATTAATTATGATAGTATTTCAAATCTGAAAGTAACCTTTAAAAACCTTTAATGCGATGATGCAAAATAATTAACACATTTTTTCCCTCTGATATTATAAATTTATATGTTTAATCTTTTGTTCTTCTTCTTCTTCTTCTTCTTCTTCTTCTTCTTCTTCTTATTATTATTATTATTATTATTAAACTCGAGCTGTTATTTCCAGAGAGCTGGTTCTCAGTGACTCCAGAGAAGATTGCGGAACACATCGCAGAACGGTGTCAGTGTGACACAGTGGTTGATGCATTCTGTGGAGCGGGGGGAAACGCCATCCAGTTTGCCTTCAGCTGTGAGAGAGGTAACTGTGTTTAATAGGCGGGTGGGCCTCTGTGTTTTCTGGACTGTTCCATGTTCAGGGAATTATTCAGATTTAACGAGTTACCTCCCTTAGGTTCATCTGAACCAGTTATCGGTTGTAGATGTGGAGTTTTTGCGATTGTGTTGTGAGTTCACAGCCTACCATTAGTTAATGAAATATCATTGAAATATGTACTTAACATTAGAAAACATTAATGATAGTCTTTTTTTTTTATTACTATTGTGGTTTTTTTTCTTTTCGTAGTTTGTTTAAAATTTCCAAGTATATGTACTAGCATCTGTCTCATTAATACACCATACATGCTTTTCGTATTCTAATTTTTATTATCAGTTATTTATTATCTATTGCTTTACATAATCTGACACCATAACCCCCATAAGATATTTCTCTAGTGCAGCACAATGTCATTGTTGTTATTATTATTATTGTTGTCAATGCCATCACAGCGTCATAACATACACCTTCCCTGTTTCCTATCAGTGATAGCCGTGGACATAGACCCCGACAAGATCGCGCTGGCACAGCACAACGCGGCAGTGTACGGGGTGTCGGACAGGATCGAGTTCATCATGGGTGACTACATGCAGCTGGCCCCCCAGCTCAAGGCAGATGTGGTCTTCCTCTCTCCCCCGTGGGGCGGACCCGACTACCTGGGAGCTGAGGTGTACGACCTGGAGACCATGATAGACCTCCATGCATATCCTTTCTTACTGCCTCCGATTTCTGTTTTAGCCAATGTAGGCATAGGTGTTCTATTGTAGTGATTATGTACAATCAGAATTATGATTTCTAAATTTGACCAATTTGGAATAATTCTATGGGATATTAAATTTTTCAACTCAAAATCCATATGCCGTAATGATGTACCGGTGTCTGTATTCTGCAAAACGATAATTTCACTTTTATTTTCCTTAACTAGTTTACTTCCAGAATATTTGAAGTGTCAAGAAAAATCACACCAAATCTGGCTTTCTTTGTTCCAAGGAATGCCAACCTTGAACAGGTATGTTAATGTTTTCCAAAATGAGTAGATGTTTTGAATTCACTGTTTGAATATGGTAAGACTTTTCAAGAACCACTTGTGGTACGGTTCCAGAAAGCATATTAATAAAATTTGCAAACACTGAGTATACTAGATTTTTCGGAAGATCGTTATAATGACTTTGTACGATGTGTGACAGAAAAGAAAGTTTGTACAAATTATAAACTAGCCAGTACGTCGAGTGCTTTCTAAACACAACTCACAAGGATAATATTTCACAAGGAACTAGATCTATTTGGGTGGTGACATGTATTACCTGCATTTCTGCTTCCGTGTCCGGTTTCATACCAACAGCAACAAGTTATTGGGTCAGTTGATCAGTTGTATCATGATATATATACAGAAATAACACAAGTCTTTAGTATGTATTATTTTATTATTATTGGTCTGCCATAGCTTGCTTACTCTGGCTAGGTCAAAGAAGGGAGTCGTCTTGTACACGTATCGTATCCTGGGAGGGAGAATGTCAGTACCTGAAAAGGGGGGTTGACTTGTACACGCAGTCGACCTATTCACGAGTATGTACGGTAGCAATGTGTTCACACTTCTTCACTTACAATTACATACATTGATTTAACTGTGTCAAATGAAGCAGGCTATGGAAAAAATACAACAAATAGGTACACACTTTTTGTTTGGTGTTTCTGCGAAGCACTTCAATGATGATGTTTCAACAACTGTTTCACAAAATGAAACAACTGGATCTGCAACCTTGATATCTGTATAGAAAGTAAAGTCATGCTTACAGTGGACATAAAATTAACTACTCTAGCCAGTTCCTCATATTAGAACAATATACTCAACATCCTAACTTGTGGCAATCCTGTAGAAACAATCAATGATAATTGCAAGAACATATTTTACATTCCAAGGAATACGAATATGAATGCTCACCAATTTCGGAGTACATCTTCCTTAGGTCATGCATGACACAGTCTAGATAGAGCTCTCCAGTTCCCAGGATGATGTGTTCACCGGATTCCTCCACCTGAAACAAGGCAGACAAATGTTCCAGTGTCACGGATGAACTAAACCAGCCACAGAACTAGACATGTGTTGCCTACATTGAAGGAGAGAGAGAATAGTATGAAGTCAAATCTTACCTTTGTGGTCAAGAGGGGATAACTCTTGTTGACTTTTCTCAACCCATCTAACATCTTGGGCAGTTCTGATGGATTCACAGGCTCTACTGCTATCTTGATGACAGAGCTTGTGTTGAATTTGAGTGGACGGAAGATGTATACCTGGCAAAAAAATCAGTATAGGGCGTGAAAGTAATGGTGGGAGCCTCATTGTGAAACTTCCGGGGGCAGGAGGCTCCTAATAATGACAACTACTACGAGAATAAGTGGCAAGCTCATATAACTGCGCTTTCATTAAGAACCAGATGAGAAAAACCATTGTTCCCATTATTACGTCATGACTATTGTTCCTACATTCTACTGCAGGTGTAGTGGTGTATGTGCGAAGCGCAAAGCAACACATTTGCACTAGTTTACGAGCTGTCGCCACCACTTATGCGCCCTATTGCTGGTTTCAATTTGAGTATAATATAAAACTTACATTAATATTGGCAGTAATGAAATTGTCATTCAAAATGTATATTAATTACTGAGAATGTCTTTACTTTTGTAATCCAATACGAAAACAAAATACAAGCATAAGGCACCTCGTCATTGCTGGATGTGTCTGTGATGGTTGACGTCTTCACTATGGGCTGGTCGATGCCTTCTATCAACACCCAGTTTCCTGCTGGTACTCGGTTCACCTCCACCTTGTACCTACAATGATTGAATGAATGAATGAATGAATGAATGAATGAATGAATAAATGAATGAATGAATGAATTTGTTATGTCATAGCAGGAATATTAGATATTTGAGACAAAAGAAACAAAATGCATAATTCAATTAACTTCCTTGTCTGGTCCTTTACCTGGCTTCGGCAATCCACAGACGTCCGACTTGACCAAACCGCGAGTCCTCTTCATCCTGCAGAGTGTAGCTTTCTCCCAGGATCCGGACTTCCTGGTTGGCGTACAGCGTGCCACTCATCACTCGGCCGAAAACGTGGAAGTTGGTGCCGTCTGGGGTGGGGAACAGCTTGGTGGTGTGGATCATCAGCGGCCCCTAGGGAGAGCGAAGCCAGACACCTATGGTTGCATCTCAACAATACCACACATTCTTCATGATATCTCCCCCAAAACTAGATCCCGACATAAATCTATATAAATCTCAACCTCAATATTACAAGAAAATTCCAAGATTGTCCATGACTATTCAGACATAGTGGGAACGGGAACAGTCAATAGTCTGGTAAGGGGCAGAGGTCTGCAACTACTTACATCTGAGTCACACTGGCCCATTTCCTCAGCCAGTTCAGACTCGGAGGGCCCAGTGTAGATGTGTTCCACCTTCATCTTGGCGTTGTCCACCGGAGACTTGATGTGCTCCACACACATGTCCACAAAACCTGTGATAAAAAATACGAAAATATGATTATTTAAATTTGTTTTATTGAAAACCAGTGAGACACGCGGAAAAGTAGCTTGAGTGGACAAGTTAAATGTTCAAACTGCCAGGTAAATATGCTTGATCATATGCTTGAAATATGTAAAAAAAACATTATAGTCAATGTTGATGGTCCTGCTGCACTGTGACAGTACAAAGGCCATGGTGGACACTGACCTGTGAAGTCACCAAAGAATCTCCGCCCAATCAGTCTCATGAGAGGTCTGATGTTGAGTTTCTGCTCCTCCTTTGTCAAATGTATCCCCAGCTCATCACAGACTCTGGGCAGACACTCGTCCACATCACCAACAACCTGGAACGCAAGGCTCACACTGTAGTACTCATCTGTATCCAGTTACAAATATTAATACCGATCGTAGTGTCATAATGTCCTATACATGCATTGTTCGAAATAAAGAAAATAATAAGGTGGTCATTCTCCATAAGCCCAATGTTAATGGTGGTAAAATCTGTAATTTTCAGGGGGTCACACAGATATCTTTAGCATTGCAGATTTTCAAATGACCCCTGGACCCCCCGATTAAATCGAACACTGACATGTACAGTGAGTTACCATTGTTGTAGTACTCCTATTGTTCTGTGGAATAGGTTCACACTCACACATGAATTAAGCTTTTTCCAGCATGGTGATTAAACATGAAACAATACTGCAAACTTAGCCACTTTCATAATTGTTGTTACTAGTAATGCCATAATGCAGGTACATCAGCTTACCTGAGCAAAGATCTTATACAGAGGCTCAAGAATGAACTCTACAAAACTTCTCTGTGATGTGTTGTGAGGGGGCTTCTTGGTGAACTTCCGCCTGAATCAAATATAACGCGGAACAATGTGTAATAAGGAAATAACTAAATTATCTCTATAAAAGTTAATGCCGTACAATTTGTAGTCCAAAATAATTTTACAATGTCAATATTAGGAAATAGCAATAACCAATTCATATAAATGCACATGCTAACTTACGTTTTGCTGTTAAAGTAGATATCTCCCCAAAGTCTTCGGGCAAATTCTCTCTCATCTATTCCACCTGAACAACAGAACAAGACATTGATTAAATCAGCAGTAACCATGCATGTACTAGCAAAGTTCACATTCAGTGTTCGCTGTAGGAATGTCGCAGAGAATGCATTTTAATTTTCTGCATAATTAGGAAAACCAGAATATAACTGATGCAGTTACTTAACAATCCATTCAAACAGTGACAAACACAACCAGTGATTCACAGACACTCACCATATGTATCTGCGTAGATTTTGGCGAAGGACTTGAGTGTGAAACAGAACCTGTAGTATGAGCTGGCGAAGCACACGTTTCCCAGCAATGGTGAAATCATTTTGTTTCCGTCATCCTCAGAGTACATGCTGAATGTCGAAAATAGCATAAAACAATATTATTCACTTGACAATACATAAAAGATACAAGACATCTTAAGTACCGTTCCACGTAAGAATCATGCAGAGGGTGATAAACGATGGTTTATTGTTTTGGTTAAAAGTGCAATTATCTTTTACGTTGACCATTTACAAGAACTTCCATTTTTGAAAAAAATATTTTGGCCCACTTTCGGCCAAATTAGCAAAATCTCTCAGAAATATCTTTTTTCCAAAAACATGACATGAAAAATCGCACATCTTTGAACTGTTGAGCACATCTAAGTATTTGGCTGATCTAAATGATTTAGCTTTTACTTACAAATGTATGATTATCTGTATGTTGGAAAGG
>JAUTBZ010135123.1:0-29654 GCA_032361785.1 Lepetodrilus galriftensis
CACTGCACAGTACTGGGTACTACACTGCACAGTACTGGGTACTATACTGCACAGTACTGGGTACTACACTGCACAGTACTGGGTACATACCCGTGTCATCAGGTTATGCATGGCAGTGCTGATGTCCTTTCTGAGTTCGGGGTAGATCTTCACCACTCGCTGTGTGATGTCCTTCAGGTGTTTCATCATACGCTCATCTCGGAAGTCGTACGGGAACAGCTCTGTCCACTCACTGTGATGACAACAATAGGACATAATTATGACAATGCTGACAACAATATAATAGGACATATGACAATGCTGATGACAATAGGACATACAACAATGATGACAACAATAGGACATATGACAATGCTGTTGACAATAGGTCAGATGACAATGCGGATGACAAAAGGATATGACAATTCTGATATATTTTTTGTATTGGGGTATAGTCGCTTTCAAGAATCTTTCACTTATATCTTTGAGCCGTCAGTTTTAGGGCAGGAGGAAACTTGCTACCTTAGATCCACAGCGCTGACTGTTGCAGTGAGTAAACCTGCGAGCGCCAGCCGGTACTGACAGACCAAGGATGATCACCGCATTGCCACTATACATACAGCACATCCTATCAATATCGCATCAGATACTAGGATATTCTAACATACCAATGCTGAAGCAAACCTATATAATGGATAAAACAGAATGAACATTAGTCAATGCAAGTAATGTTCAACTGAGATTTATCCAGCAACAATGATAAAATATATTTTTTAATATTTAAACAGTGAGAGACTGTAACAAACGTAAGTCACTTACCTCAAGAGATTGACGATATGTGTTCCAAATTTCCCAAGGGCAGACTGTAAAATAAAATGATATTCATAAATGTGATGTTGAAGTGTGTTTATTGCTATTCAAAAATGGGTTGTGATAATTATTCATAGAAACAACAAGATAACATGTTTTGTACAAAATGTTACAAGAAAAAAATCAATCGTATGATGTAAGTACTGCACTGAACGAAACAATATGATTACAAATATTAACATACCTTATCGATTCTATCATTTGCTAGATTCTGTTGGAATATACACACCTGAAATAAAAAGCACATTCAATACAGTCAATGGAGGTAAAAGAATATTGTGGAATAATTAGATATCATTTGAAGAAAAAAAGTGAAATGAAAAAGATTATAATTTAAGATACAAATACTATTTTCATGAATCATTCTGAACTTGGATCAGACAAAGACAAGCTAAAATTGCAAAAGATATGCTAACTTTAAAAACTAGTTTAATTCCAGTTGCACTCTTCTTTATTTAGTTAAACATATATTCTGTCTCTCAGTCCGAGTAAACTCCCCCCAGTGACATAGCGACCCAGCAGTGAACACGAGCTCGGACACACTCCATTGATACAGTCTCAGGGAAATAGTCACAGACACAACTTCATTGTTTATTTTTACGATGCCTTGTTTCCATCAGATAAATATTTATGTTAGACTCCCGGAAACCTTGTTGTTTGGAACTGGTACAAATGAGTAATACATTGAGAGTGCTGTAGTACGCCGTGACGGCGTCAAACACAACAGCGAATGTACAAAATGGCCCCTCGTTTTATCTATCTATCCTCATCAACCATTGCACCAAACCCACCTGACAAACTTCTCCGAGCAATGTGTGAGGTCGGATGAACAACCTTGAACTCAGCAAAAATGCAAATATGTACGTTCTCTGAAACGAAATGAAAAAAAGTTAATTAACATGCATAAACGTGTTAAAAATAGATTACGAGTAAATATTTGGAGATTCACTGCTGCATATATTTGCATGCTAGAAAGAAATTAACTTTAAATCTACACAGATAACTATTTATATCACCTGAGCGCAGTGCATTGTTAACAAACTGATGTTTTGGTTACTTGAAACCAACTGATTGAAACACAAACAGTGTTAGTGGGTGCAATATTCTACAAATAGACACAAATGGAATAATAATGTCGTTAAGAATCATAGCTGTGTGTGCATGTCTGTAGCAGCTAGGTCTCCACAAAAAGCTATTGATTAAATACTTCCAAGAAATTCTTCTTAGAAATAAATAGAATGCAAAAACCTTTTTTTATTACTTTTTATCATGAATTTTTCCAAGTTGCAGTGTATTGGGAATTGAATTCAACAATTAAAGTGACTCAAACAATTAAAGTGGCATGATGCAAGATCATCAGTTCTTTAGGTCTATTCAATATGAATGTTGTGTTTGAGTCACTTTAAATGTTTTCTTTGTAAACAGGAATATTGATACTACTTGGGACAACTGCTGCGATTCCCTGTACACTAGAAGCATGGGTTTCCTTGTTCTGTACCAGCATGTTCAGCAGTTTAGACCCATATTTAACTTATGACTAACAGACATATGAGTAATCTGAAAGTATGGGGAAATCTGTACTCAGGGAAGATTTTAAGTCTGTGTATGAATTGGAAATACAAATATAGTCACATGAGTGAGTGAGTGATTATTGAGTTTAACATCCCTGTGGGAATATTTCACGCATTTGCAATGAATATAGTAACGTGTTGAGCAACATTTAATATTGAAGACGTCCATGCATGTTCTTGTCACAATAAAAAAGGTTGGAATAATCCATGATTTTCAAAAATAGGACCTACATTATCTACGTGAGATAGAAACATTGTGACCTTAAAGTTTGGTGATGTATTCCTATTAGGTCCGTGCTGAGATTGAAAAAGAATCGCTGAATTTTATTGTGTGTTGTTTTTTGGGGGCAAAGAGAAAGCGACTATTGAGTATAGTGTTCCAATATTGGGGTTACCATGCTACATCCATCTCACATTAAAGCCTGTCGTAAACTATACTAGAGAATTTACTACGCACATTAACACGATGTTCATTCACAATCTAAGTACTCGGCTGAATTCTCAAAGCTGAAGAGCTTGTTTTTCCCAGCAATGACAGCTTTAACTCTAAGCTTCAAATATTGGCTCCTATCCAGGTTGTTTATAGACCAGGTGGGAGTTAAACATCACTTTACCTACAATTCCTCAACCCAAAATGAACACGCAGTTTTTGTTTAAAGAAATGTGCATGTGGTAAACATCTCCATAGCTAAGATAATGCCCTGACAGAAATTTTCGGCCAATTGAACATTTCATTGGAATTGGAAGGTAGAACAATCCCTTGAAGTGAACTAAAAAGAAAAGTAACATTCCTGCAACAAAGGATACAAAGACGCTGTTGCTACCATGAAATATTAAATTTCTAGTTTAATTGGCTAGACAGGTGTGACTGGACATAAACACTGACCCAGGTGACCCCAGATGACCCCAGGTCAATAAAACAATGCCTACAAACATTATTGTAATGTGAAATATATTCTGGAAATGCTATTCCTGGAAATACAGTAATATTAGATCATTGTATGTATATTATTATATAGACTTTGGAATGTATACAGGTTACGTAGCAAAACATACTATTAGAATACGATTTTGATTTTACGGTAGTAAAACATAGTTTATTTTGAATATATGATTTAATGCTTATGGTAATAAAATATAATTTATTTTGAATATAAGATTAATATAATATCATAGTAAAATTTGATTTCTATTGAATATAGGCTAGTGTTATTATTTATCCTTTACTAAATGGACACACTCTGTTTAACTCTCCCCATGCTCTTCAAAACAGGAAGGTGAACTTCTACATTGTGGACATTCAGGTCTGTATGCAACTCGTGCACTCCGCTACTCCGTACCCATCTCTAAAGGTGAGACACATCAAACTCAGGACACAACACACCTGTCCAACTCAGGACACAACACACCTGTCCAGACCACACCGTGTTCACCAAGATGCCACGGATGTGATGGATGGACACACCTATATATCTGCAATATACACCATCTGGATGCGACCGATGCCATCATGGCATTGGTATCGTGTGTTTACATTGGTCAGCACATCAACGGTACATCAGTGCCCGTATACCCTAGTCTCTGTGTATACACCAGTTTCAAATGGCCTACTCTGAGCGGTTCTAAAGGCCATGATGAGTATCAACGTGTATGTATGTATGTATGTATGTATGGATGTATCCACACGTGTGTATCTCCGCGTGTTCTACAGGAAGTGGGCTACTCACATCGGGGTAGTAATCTCCCGTAGGCACCAGATGCTGGATAAGGGCCTCCAGCGATCCCGATAACAGGTTGCCATCTTGGAATATCAAGGCCTGTGGACAGATTATAGTAAGGTTATACGATGATGAGAGCAACATGTGTCATCTTGTGATAAGGAATTCTTCCACCGATGCTAAAACTTTGATGAATGAGCGTCCTAGCACTCAATATAGGTGCAAGTTCAGTTGATATTTAAAAATTCAAAACAAACTTGTATACACATTTTGCACTAAAGATAAGTGCAATTTCAGTTGATATCTAAATTACAAATTAACTGGTATTAACAAAATATTGTCCATACAGTATATTTTAGGATTTATTCAAATTTATTCTAGGATTGCCATGGTGAGCTTTAACCAATTGTAAATTTATGTTTTATTTAATAGACAATTTGTTATTTCAAGAACGAATATGATGAACAAATATATATAACTACCCTACTATGTTCAATATTTATCAGTCAAGCATCAAAATATACTCTTAATATATTTACACATGATTTTATAGTACATGTATTGTACAAATACAAAGACAATGTTATACAAGTAGAACATGCTTGTTTTTGCAATGTGTAATATTCTCCTGACCTCCAAGACTGTGGACCACCATCAGGGTTGTGTTCAGCCGACAATACATATACTACTACACTACTTTTCCCTATATAGTGATGTATGTAGTGCTATGTATTGTCGGCTGAACATAACCCAGGTGAACCCAGACTGTGTTACCGTGTTTGTTACTTTGCACCCACTCCGCCTGGCCAGCCTCCAAGAACATAACCTTCTCCCAGATCTGCCAGGTATACATACTCGCTCGCAGCAGGGAGAAGGTTAAAGAGTTCCAGGACGTCAATACCCTCATTTGTTACACGTAATTATGAGGAAATGTCAACGAGGCGAGCCAGTGAAATATGTTATCACGGAAGTTAGAATTAATCATTGATTCAGTTAAAATATAGAAAGCCAGCGAGTGAGTTGTTGTTTTACATCACAGTGGGAATCTTTCACCGATGTGACGAAAATCAAGAAAGATATTGCTTTCAAGGCAATTTTTTAATGATTATTGTTTCTATCAAAAGAGATAATCTAAAAATAATAAATAAAAAATAAAAAACATTATTGAATTATTTAAAATAAAATAACAAATTTAAATAAATAAAATAGGTGCAATAAAAATAAATAATTTGAGGAAAGTATAAGATATATTGTCTCCCACATCTTTGACACAGACTACACACACTACACTGTATGGATGTTACTATACTTCATATGGATGTTTATATACTTACATCAGTCTCGTCAATGAATCGTATGTGGCTATCAAAGCCGGGCTTCTCCATGTCAAACATCTGGGACAGGCTTAGAGTCTGCGGCCCAACACTTTGCTGGAATGGAAGGAAAACATAATTAATACCAAGCAAACATCTCATACCAGAAGAACACAAACTAAACACAAATTACAATAATTTAAATATTGCTAAGAGTAAGTCTTCACCATATTACAGAGAAGGTGTTGAGTAGAATAAATTGCAATAATAATAAGTTCAACAATATACAGAAAATAAAACCTGAACACATCACTGCCAGAAAGAAAATGCTTATTGCCTTAAAGTATCATAATTGTTGGATTTAGTCATATCCATTAATTCCTTGAATTTCAACAACTATATCCAGTGATAGGCCTTTAACAGTAAGACTCCCTTACTATTAGACTTGTACTATCATTAAACTTGTACTATCATGAAATAGACAACAGATGGTTCTAAACTTGTACCAATCATCAAACAGACTACCAGTATGTCATAATTGAATACATTTAGCAACAATTATATGTAGATTTCTATGTCATTACCCTAACAATCATCACATGTAGTAATCAGGACACCGGTGTATTCTGGACTTTGTCATTCAATGTTTCAGATGTTTCAGATGTTACAGTATTAAAATACCAACATTACCATTGTCTATCAGAGAAAACTACTTCACCGACATGTTCAATAAACACAGAAACATTCATCACTATCTTTCTCAAACATTCTGCCCAAATTCTAGTGCATGAAGAGTTCAAGTTTACTGAAGTGCAAAAGTACACTCTGACCAGATTTAAATCCTGGCAAAATAAAGATGTTTACCAGACATGCTTTTCTCCCGATTTTACACCTGGCAGTTCTCGCTAATGCACATGCACTATTAAATTACACCTCCAGAATGACCAGCCCCAACTCAGTATACTAACACAAACATCTGCTGCAATGGCAGTTCATGTGGTCAGAATGAGTAAAAGCACCTGTGTTTTACCCAAAACCCATAATTGCCAAAACCGTTTCAAAACATAAAATAAATACATTATTTATGGACTTCACTTGCTTATTGTTCTTGGATATATTCCACAGACAGACAGTCAAATACCTGACTTATAACAAGGATCACATTGATTCAAATTCATAGATAGAAATTGTTGAAGAACCATGACATGGCACACTGTTACAAGACATCCATCTTTCACCGAATTCTAAAGAAGCTGATAAATCACAGCATAGAACCGCAACTCCTGCAAACAGCCTTGAAGTTGAGCATAGAAATCGAGCTGACTCAACAACTGAGAGCATGTATGAGTCATCTGGCTGGGAAATCATTCATGCATGTAATGTTATACAATTCATGCTTCACCGTACACACAAACTGATGGTTTACCATGAGAACACTTGCCATCGTTTACAATATATCCATCTTTTGTGTCAGTCTAGGATTACATAGTATATATACCTCTTAGTTTCACTTGGTCATTTACACATGATTTCTAATTACATTGCTAATTAAGCAATTACATCGCCCACTAATTGACCAGAGACATGCATATTTATTCACTTTGCATGTCATAAACTCGCAAAGGGAACACATTTGGTTGGCTGCAATTGCCAAAGGTGCCATTATATGGACATTGGTTTGCAAGAAAGCACTGTATTAACACTCCCATTGCTCGGTGGACATCATACATGGATACATTGACTGGACCCAGCTAGCTTGTATAGCTGCATATTCCAGCCAATCACATCGTCTTATAGTTTAAGTTTCAACCAGAGATCACCACATTGGTATCCTAGCAACAGGTTATAAGAATCCCAAGAGAAAATACAGTGTTTATTGATTAGAGGCATTTTAGCATATTTTTGGTGAATCATAAATGTATTGAATTATGAAAGTGGACGGCAACATGGAAATTATCACATAACAAAACTTACAAGTACTTTCCTGTATTTTCATTATCATAATATCACCCATTGTTAGTCAATTATGCCTTCATTTTCTGTTCATATTTAACCCTTCCCAAGCTGAAACCAACTGTAGATGCCATATAAATCAGTGATTGATATGTATACAGTAAATTAAACGTTAATTAAGAGATACGACATAGCATTACAGAGTATCAAATTTGATTAAATTGCCATGGAGATTTCACTAAATAATATTTTTTGAATATTATACACTTTCAAATTGTTCAGATGTGAAATGGTTAAAGAACAGATAACACATATTTCCTCACCATAGCTGTGGTTGTCCTGGTTAGCAGTCTAGGTATCCACATTTTCATTTTCCTATATACTGCACTGCACACCAGCGAGACCATTCAAATAATGTTAACGGTTTTAATAAGCGCTACAGCCTTATGAAGTCAACACTTATCAGATAGGAAATCCCACTTTGGGGCAAACACTGCAGGCCTACTATACTTGGGAGTTTCCATTCACCGAGCCGGTGGTTTGCTGAACGAGAGAGATAGACATGACGGAACTAACACGAAAGCTAGGGTTTCCACTTGTGAATCACAAACTTCCATATTTATGAATAGACAAGGAACATATTACATTTCTGAGTATATCGCACTGGCGAGAGGATTTATTTCCCATCTCCTACAAAATATGTCATGTTAAAATACATCTTTATAGTGACAAAGATATATGTGCACTGTATTTACTACAGTGTTAATTTACTTTCACCCTATTTATAGTCATAGGGCAACTCAAGTTGTTTGCAGCAAGAATAAGGTTAAAGTTAGGGTAACTTGACATGACATACGTAATACAGAAGTTATCCCTATCTTTCTAACATAAATAAAACTAGCTGCTGTATAATTTTTTAATATTATTTTAATATCATTAACTAATCATACATACTAAGAAACTGGATTAATTAACAATGAAATAATTAACAATATCTTTCATTTCAATACTTACATCTCGGACTTCTACAATGACCCACATCCAGATACTAAATCATAAACACCCAACTGAAACTCAGTTCATCAGTGATTCATCTCTGCATGTGATCAGAGATTCCATACATTGCTTCCCAGTTTGGCTATTCAGCATCACAAACGAGCTGTCAGACCTATGATAGATGTACACATCCTTCCATTCTGTGCGTAGATATACACAGGACTATTTCATTTCACATAGCTCGCAAACAGGCAGTGTTTTTTGTCTACTTGGCAAACACTTTCCTCCGCCCTCCAGGTAATTGCTGTGGGTATCTCACGGAGAAGACATCTCGTATGTATTGTGGCCGGTAACTGAAGCAGGTATTCAGCCCTCTGTGCAGAGTCACTGGTCCGTAACCTCTCTCGCTCATGCATCAGTCGAGTGCAGACTTCCCAATTGCCTGGACAGTTTCCAGTGTTTACAGGCTAAACATCGAACATGTGGGAACGAGGTATGTCTGGCCGGTCGCGGCTATACCTGAACACTGCCTGCCTGCATCAGGTGGGCAAACAATGCTTGACGAGCTCTGCAGGTACACGGAAAGGTACGCTGCACGTTCGACAGGCACGTGACATCATGGCAGGACGACAAGACTCCCTCGATACTGGGCTCACGTTTAAAACAATGATTGCTCCCGCCGTCCCCGTACCACAAACATTTACAAGGAAGTGAAAGATACATGAGAAGTACTTTACCTGTATAGTAAACACAGTCCGAGAGGAACATATCCTTGTGGATGGCAAGAAGAGGAAGTCAAATTCAAATGCAAGAAGTCAAACTTAACCCATTATTCCGACTCGCATTCAAACGAGTCCGTTTTCAAAGGACAAGTATTTAAAGGAAATGAAACATTAACATATTTTACATTACCTGTTTAACAAACTATGTCCACCCTTGCGGGATGTTCATAGCGAGAACGGAATGGTTGTAAATCCAGAGAAAAGCGTTCAAGTTTTACCCTCGCGGTCCACTAATCTGCTACGGTCCTTATCGTGGTGTTTACACACTCGCCTAATATTCCCGTGTGGGAGGCTGCAGTATTCATACACAGAGTTACAATCAATATCGGCTTGGATCGCAGTCAGAATTAATATCGGTGGCAAAAATGACTCAACGTGACGTGAGGGAATATATGATTGCGAAGGAGTCGGGCATCGATAATGTATCTTTGTCAATGTGATTCAGATTGGTCAATATCTTGGGGTGGAAACCAAACAACATCTAATATGTTCTCTGAATATGTTTGTTATCCCAATTGTTGATGGCTAAGCCTGGCTATGAATGCCGATATAACTCGATCTGGTCGTAGTATCCGACTCGGATAGTTATCCAGTTAATTCTGTGTAACATTACCTTCATTGTAACAGTTGCAAAACAAATTCAAACTGAAACTGTTATAGTCCAGAGACCAACATAATATTAACTTTACGCAAAGTTTTAGTATTCTTATTAATTCGAATATTAAGATAACATGAGATGGTGAAGATAATGCAATTGCAATCAAACATTAAGATAACACTCAAATATCTTGGGGTGATATCAGATATTATGCTCTGGTGCTGTCATCTTTACATGAAAATACTAAAATACTAGGTCATCCAATACAAATACAAGTTCAGATAATTAAGGAACTTCATTTAAAATCTAACATTTACATTATTTTTAAAATTATTCTTTTTCTTTTTTCTTTTTCTCAGACATTTACATTATTAGTCACACTCACGGAGAACAAGAAATAACATATATGGAAATGTTCTCAGCAATGACGCTTCAAGACAAAAATGGCCATGACAAACTTGTTTTTGTTGTTTCCATACCAACCTAGACTCATTTCCACATTCTCAGAAATCCACCGAAATAGCATAAAATGAGGAAGGGGGAATCAGCAACCCCCTCCCTCACACACGTGGTACCGGCGGCTAAATATACCTCCCCCTCTTAAGTCACTGACCTCGAAGGTGGGGAGAGATTCCTACCACTATTTATTGTGACCACCTTATCTGCCGAGTGGCACACTCCATCCAATTAGCACTCAGACCAGATAACTCGGGATGTTCTAGATATGATGCTTCTACTTCTTCTACCGTAATACTGACAACTCTACATATTTAGCAATAATTATCAAGATCTCTAAGCAGACACGTCATTTCTTTTCTATGAATTCATTGTTATGAAAATAACTCAGGATGTTCTAGATATGATGCTTCTACTTCTTCTACCGTAATACTGAAAATTCTACATATTTAGCAATAACTATCAAGATCTCTAAACAGACCCATCTGGTAGGCTACAACTAAGACTAATTCTCTATGAATTTACTGTTATGAAAATACGACTCGATATTCTTAACACCTAGGGATATTTATATGATTAGTGCCAATCACTGAGAGGAAAATGCACCACAATGTGTCATGAATAAAAAGTTATGTTTTCTAACATAAAAGCAGAAAAATGTAATAGATGGCTATATCTGGTGGAGTGAGTGTGTGAATATGGAGTTTAACGTCACTGCAGGAATCTTTCACCCATTTGCGATGATATATCTGGAGGAATTGGAAAGACTATTCGAGTGGGTTTTAGAAGTAAGTATCGAAATAGAAAGATGAAACACTTCTATTAGTCTATATGTTCACTCTGAGGGCGGTGAGGAATTGTGCTCACAAGGACCTACTAGCTGGAGACTGAAGCCCTGTACGTACATCTCATAGAAATAGACGGCCAATTGTGCAGAAAGGGAGGAAATTTGCAGGGAATTGACAGCATCTCGAGAGGAATAGACGTACACTTCAAACTGTCCGGATCGCATCAGGAATCAATAGAACCGTGAATGAACGGAATCAAGCACAAAGTCTCGCACTTCACCGCCATCAATACGAGAAATTCCACAAAACACCATTCCACCAAGTGTTACCGACTGGAAGAAATCAAGAAATCTCAACAGGTTTACTTAGTACACTGATTATTGCCTTGAGAAGCATGTCAAGAATATCGCTCTCAGATTTTAAAAGTTACATTTGATACAGGGTTTTTCCCCCTTGAGGATATTTTATATTGGTTTGGTGATATAAATTTACTTTTATGAATAGGACTAGTCACGCACACTCTACTTCAAACAAAGTCATTACTTCTAAGCAAACAAGGAATCCTTTGTTTTTATTTCCTGTAAATGCCAACATGGCCAAAAGAAACATTATTACCTCATTAAATCAAAATTAAATACGATAGTTTCTTAAAAAATATCTTTACCGCACAAGGATTCTTGACTCAGAGACAATGCACAATTTTCATGGGAACAGTCAACAAGCAATCTTGACTCATACAGACAACTTTCAGAACTCCCTCGCACAATGTCAATGAATTCAATTACTATTGATCAGTAGAAGGCAAATAGACCGATGTCAAGCTTTACCATAAACATTTGATAACGTTGGTCAACTGATTGGTCAACCGACTGGTCAACTGACTGGTCAACCGACTGGTCAACTGATTGGTCAACCAACCGGTCAACTGATTAGTCAACCAGCTGGTCAACCAACTGGTCAACTGATTGGTCAACCAACTGGTCAACCTTTCATTCCAGCAGACAATTAGTCTTGGTATCATAGATGTTCTATCTGCGTACTACCTCGGTACGAAGTTAATACAGATATTTATTTTCTGGACAGCCAGACACTGTGATACTTCTGCTTGGATGCCGATATCCGACGTGATATTTAACTAGGACAATTCTCAGACTTGTTCTCAGAGGCCAGCACCAGTACTGGGAGACACAGACATAATGGAAAGTTGGTATACATTTTGGCGAGGAACAAAAATGAATAGGATAAACTACATATATAACAATAATAAATCCAACAAGTTTTAACTATAAATATCACCAAATGTATCAATAATATATTACATAACAATTATTCCCAAAGACAAGTAATATACAAAACATTGATGAACATTGATGAATTATTATTAGTCAAGGAGTTGCGATAACCTAACACCATACATATTAACGACACAGTTCAATCAGTTGTTGTTGGAGAAAACATGGGGAAAACTTGCAAAAATACTACATATTCATCCAAAGATCATTTACATAGAATACTGTTTCATTCTTGAAGGTCTTCCAGCAGGGCACAACTTTAAGCATAAGACCATACACACTGGGGCACATACACACCGGGGCAGAGATACAATCATGATATATGCCCACTGATAATATAGTGGCAACTATTATCTGACATTTTTTTTCTACAGACAGAATCCATTAGCAATGGTTTAGACAAATGTAACTTGTCCTGGTAAACAATAGTATACTTGTGTGACAGATGAGAGTTTGGACTGGGAGTGTTGTAAGATAGATACACTGGAGACAGGCAGGAGACACACAGAGACACACTGGAGACATACATGCAGGAGAGACACAGGGAAAACACATACAAAGAGAGACACTGGGGGAATACTAGGGGAATACTGGAGACATTCATTGAAGACACACTGGAGACAGAGACAGACTAGAGACACACACTAGAGACACACACTAGAGACACACACTGGAGACACACACTGGAGACACATACTGGAGACACATACTGGAGACATGCACATTGGAGACACATATGAGAGATACACACACATTGGAGACACATATGAGAGACACACACACACTGGACACACACAAGACACACTGTAGACACATACACAAGACACACACATGATACACATGAGACACACACAAGACACAGTGGACACACACTGGAGACATACAATGTCAATGGAGACACACAAAACACACACGAGACACACGCAAGACATACATGTGTAAGACACACACTGGAGACACACTGATGACTAATATGACTTGCTCTCTTCAAATTACTCCTGCCTCTTGACACACTTTGAACTTCTCACAAAATTTAATTCATCATCACTGCTGCAATAGCAGTTACATAATTTCTCATCGTCTGTACCTACAACTTCCATGAACTGTCTGGGATTGAGGAAATGATGAGGCTGGGGAAGGAAGGGACGAACCTATCAAACTAATTTATATTGGGTCTACAATAGTACTACACAATGCAATACTGTTGTGAAAGATATTCATAAATTCATCTTGCTGTACTAAATGATAATAATAATTGGAAAAAATATTCATAAACTTAGTAGAACTTGAAAACAAAATGAAATTACAAAGAGCTGCTTCATGAAATACAATTTCTTCAGTAGATGTTTTTGAAAACATTATTTTACTGCACAATGGCACTTTATTTGAGGAGTGGCATCAGTGAAACATATCATGTTGGGCGCTATGTGATTACATCCTGTACAAGACGCAAGGCGCCACTACAGACCAAAACATTGCTTATCTTTTACTGTCTACTGTAATGTTTATTTTGCATATTTTCATTGCAAGATGAATATTCCGGAAAGGTTTATGGTCATCAGGAAAATAGATTATGCAACAAGCTAGACAATAACTGCCTTGTCTTTCAGTCATCATAGCTGTACATACATACATGGCCCTGAAGAATAATAGAATGTTGACATTAAACTTGATACTCCCTTGACAATATATTTGAAATATCTTCATTCCCAAGAACTATCGCAATTCACAGGAACTGACAACTTTACGAAGTGTTACTTCTTCTTGTGAAATTCTTGGTAACCAAATTCTGACCAGTGAACACACTTCAATGTGCTAAATATATTACCAGTGTATTCTGGAATGTGCAGACCTGACATTTTAAAACATAAAAAAAAACTATCTATGCAAAGATGCTGTCAGATTGTCGCCCTCTAAGATTTCATTAGCAAGAGATTTCCATTTCGGAAAAAAAATATCAGTAATTCTTTCAACATTTCCTGGTGGGCTAGACGAAGGTAGATTTCTCCAAGTTTTGAATTTCCAGTATTATCAGTGAGTGCACAGATGGCAAACTGAGTTTTTTTTTGTGCAATATGGATCCCCTGCCCCTGCTGAAGACCTCTCTGTTTTCATTGACCTGGTTGTAAAATCAAAAACATCTGCCTCAGCAGTTACTACCCAACCAGATTTTTTTCAGATTTTTTTCAGTACAAAATCTAAAAACAGAATCTCTTTAAGATTATATCCCATAAAAGAATATAATATTTTAATATAATATTCAATTCTAGTTCATAGATGCTGATGTCTCGCACAAAATAATATATAAAATAATGGTTGCTTATTGTTGTAATCTGACCACACCAATCAAGAACCATAAATCTTTATGTTCATCATTCTTAGGTATGCATATCTCAAACTGTTTCTGATCTCATCTGACCTGACATTTGACACAAGCTACAAGACTATTCATTACAAAGCTGAACTAATAAACATGCCATAAATCCTTTATTTCCTAGTCTCTGAACATTAAACATGCAATACTTAAGATTTGACCTGACATTTTGATAGGTTCAAGAACAACGCACAAATTCCAGGTACGACCTCAGAATCATCCCAGTGTTCATCTTAATTGAATCTCGACAGGGCACCCCAGGCTCCCTCCAGGATAAAAAAAGGTTAAAGGGTATAATATTTCCCTACTGCAGAACCTGTACAGCTGTTTTCTCCCTAGCCGTCATTTTGACATTGTGTGGATAATGGCTAAGGCAGAATGAAGAGGTGAAGCTATGCTAAAGCCATCTACCTATCAGCCATGCTTATCAAATTTCATCTCTGGTCGTCAAGGCATTGGTATGTACAGGGATCATGGAATAACAAAAACATTCAGGATCCTTGATTGTCATGTGGAAATATCATTAAAATACATCTGGTCTGGACAATGCAGGAAAACATCAAAGAGGTGTACTGACTTCTTAAGATAACAAAAGTAATTCTAACTTCATACTGTACAGATCATTTGAATACTTAATACTTTAAACATTAAACTTTGATCATATTGTACTCGACTGCATACTCATAGAGTGTATGTCTACGCAAATACTCGGTTGACATTTGAATATTTAACACGCCATGCTGAACAAACATATTTGAATTAATTATTTCCATTGAAAAATAATCCTATGTATTCTTGATGTATTGTATGACCACCATTTTGAACAATGTCCTTAAAAGTAGGTTATTCAATTTATACATTAACAATTTCTAATTCAATTTTTTTTTAAATCGATTGAACATTTCAGAATATAAATAATGACATTTCAACTTATATTTACCTGTAGTTCAGTGTACAGAATATGCATCCACACAGAGTAATTAATAAGAACACAGATTCCGTCAGAGATGACATACAGTACTAGCAGTGATCAAAGCCTCCACTAGTGTTATAACTACACAGCCTGTCTACTCTAGCGCTGCTCCTGTCACTGACTGTCAGATTGTGTCACTGTGTCACTGACTGTTCCAGTCCCAGATCTGACAGCGGCCAGGTGTGATACACACCAGCTCCGAGTGACGCTAACAACACCGGACTGCAGCGCTGACACTGGACTGCTACGACTCCGAACTGGACTGCAGTGCTGGTCACCAAACCCAACAGTTTTGTTCTCAGAGATACGTGGAAAAAGGAAAACAAAAGTTGACTTACCCTTCTCCGGTCTTCTACGGGAGCCTTGTCTTGTGCAATCGTACCGAAGATAGTGGGCTGAAAGTACACAGAAATAAGAGCTTCCTGTTGAAAGAGATCACTATGGTCAATGTTAGAAGTCAAGTTCCGCTCCTAGTTCTAACTCGGAGTTTTCTCGGTTATGTCTTCATGTGGGGAAGTCTTACTCCCCCCCAGTCACGTTAACAACAACACGGTATCCATCTCAGATGCTCTGCCGGTGGAGAACCGACTCCAGGAACATTTGAACAGGACGGAGAGAGACAAGTCAACTGGATGTGTCTGTGGGATGGCACACACGTTCTAGTGGCAGGTATCCCCGACTCCGCTCCTATAGGGTTGGAGGTGCAAATTCATCAGTGGCACGGTGCGAGGTGAACGCAGTACTGACTGAGGTACACACAGCCTGTGAAGGTTACTCCGCATTCAGTCGACCAGCGGCCTTACAGTGAGAGATAGAGAGGGGGGGAACCTGGCTCAAGAAATAGTTGGCAGGGAGGGGTGGTATTGTGAAAGAAACAGTAGCTTGTGGGAGGTCCTTTTACACTTATAGAGAATGGGACCTAGATGAACCGAGGCAGATATATAATTAACTGAGGGGTAGGGGGATCTCCCACAATGGTGATCATTAAAGTTGAAAGGAAGTTAAGCCCAGGGTGATTACTGTAATCAAATATATGCAAATGATGGACATATAAACCCTTGGAAATTAGTATTCTATTGTAATCACGAATACAGAAAGGTTTAGGTGTATAGGTTCAAACTAGGAGTAATTGGCACATAATATAGACATAAATTTAGAGATGTCCAATTACAATATACAAGCATGATCAAATAACACTGACAAAAAAATCCCAATTAATACCCAAAAAAAATCACATACACTGATATATACATATGGAAATATGATATATTTGACAATTAATTAATGCCCCATGTTAGCTCACAAAGACGGCAGTATTCTGTGTACCTGATAGGGTCCTGATAGCAGCTACTGCAGTATTCCATGTACCTGATAGCAGCTATCTGGATGCAGACCTCCAACATGGACCCAATACCCCCATACCAACAAGTACCCCCTTCTACTGAGGGTGGGTATTACCCAGGCCTGTCAGGGCTTTGGAATGTGGGGTCGGGTGTCACGTGACTGGCCCTTATTGACACAGCTAGGGGGGTTAGGGAGTTCAAAGGGGATCTTGCTGAAGTCACACCCTTATAGTGCACAATACCCTATCAAGTTCTACCCTGAGAATCTGCGGTTGGAAATATAGGGATCAAATTAACTGCTCCCTTAATTCACAGTGTCAGAAGATTGAGTGGCCAATATTGATGATTATGATGATGACAGCAATGATGATAATGATAAAAATGATTGGATATTACACTTTAATAATAATAATAATAATACAAATAATAATACAAATAAAATAAAAATAATAATAATAATAATTGGGCTTTACACTTGAGATTGTGTCTGCAAGAATGTTGGCAATGGCTTGACCAATGCAAATCATAAATTAACTCTTTTTTTTTTAAATACTCTTTTTTTTATATTATATATACTTTTTGTATCTAAAATACTAAAAACACACTTCATATCACAAATTAATTAAACAATTAATATTTAGTAAAATGTTTCAAAATATTCAATTTACACTGTCTGTGTATTGTCACAAACAGTAGTCTGCTATTCACACTTCATAACTTTATTCCACTTGACTGGGTAACCTACTTCCTTTTTTTATGACTGGCATTGACACATGAGTTGGGCTGTGTATAATTATTGACTCCTAACAGACCTGTCCACTCAATGTCCATTCAATGTCCAGTTCTGCCTGCCAATGACACGGCTAGTCGTTAATTAACATGGTAATTAGCACCTTAATTAAAGATTTGACACACGTTATTGATACTCTTGAAATATCTAATTTATGTCTGGCAGTCTACCTCTTTATTAAAAGTATTTTTTATTTTATTATTATTTAAATTTTAAATTTAATTTAATTATTTTTTATAAAATATAATTGTCATATTGTGATTTTTCTTTTTATACAAAATATTTAATTTTCATATGGTCATTTAAATTTGTTTATGATTATCATATTTTCATACAGAAAATAGACATTGGTATAAATTATACAATACATCTACTTTATGATAAGGTTTCTAAATACTGACTAATCTGTCATCGGCTCCTACCAGCCTGCGTTCCTATGCATCGCACAAGTAGATATTGGCTCCAGATTTCCTAGTCTAGTGAGATTTCATTCATCTGCCACTTTCATTTTATCTCTGTGTACACACTATATCTCAATTAGGTTATTATAACATACAAATAGATGTAGCAATATGGAGCCAGATGTAGAGATGTAAACTTGGGCAATGTCATAAGGCATACAGTTATAAAGCCAGAACGTGGATAAACTGTAAATAGTAGTAAACAGTCCTCTGGCAGATAGTATATACATCCTGTACACCAAGCAGCGCCTACTATCTGGGCCGAGTTCAGTCTTTCATTATTAGATACTGAAGAAGTAATGATAATGATAATTGATGATGATGATAATAATAATAATGATAATAATAATAATAATAATAATAATAATAATAATTAATAGAAGTAAAAATAATGATGATAATAATACAAATAAAGATGAGAAGAAAAAGAAGATAGGAGCTGCAAGTGCATCATGTCTATTTTTAGAATTTCGAAGAATATCATATAAAACTAGAAATTCTGGTGATGGTAAACAGAAGCCTAGGCCTTAGGTTGACAGAAACTCCAGAGAGTTACTAAGGATTGTATTCTTAAATTTCTGTTTGATTCAGAGATGAATTATGTTGTTCAGCATGGTTCACAGGTAATACATCGGGATGCAACGTAAGATACGCAAAACAAGGAAAACAGCCATGCACATTTCACCTACATGCTTATCACCAAAATCAGAGGAGGAGGAGGAGGAGGACGAGGATAAGAAGAATTCATGAATATATTATATGAATGAATATAATGATTAATATTTTCTAGAATCTCAAACCATCATTACGGTAAATAAAATGTTTATAACTGTGCTCAATATCCCACATATTTCTTGACAAAAAAAAACCGAATGAAAAATAGGAAATCAAGTCTAAAGAAAAACAATAAAAGATTACGTCATAGAACAGAAATCTGGCAACATTAATTACAGGCCTGACAGATCCATCTGACTCTTTTGATTAAATATTAATGTACGTTTACAAACATGAGCAAAGGTTTAATGATACACATTATCATGTTAGCAATCACTGAGAACAAATACAATACATAAATAAAATATATAAATTCTAATCTTGATGGACACGGTATGTATGTATTCCTTCATACCGACAAAATACACATTTTCACATTGTTTACTTCTACACTACAACCGTGATAAAAATGTTCTATAGTATAAAATGACAATTCCTTTCAAAATCTAAAGAGGAGACTGAAAATGGACGAATACCTTGTCATTGAATGAGAAGCATGAAGTCACAGAAAGACCTTTAATCCAGGAGAAACATTCAACCATCATCGTGCAAGTCGCTTCTTGAATGAAAATTCCAGATTGGTAATCACAACAAGCCATTACCAACACCAGGAATGGTGAGACAGCATGTAGCACCACGCCACACACGAGTTCCGTGACACACAAACACACAAACAAGTGTCCAGTCACATTTTATTGCAAGATGCTCCCTGTGTGTGCAGTGATTCACCTCAGCTTGTGGGGGTCAGTTTGCAGTGAGTCACATTTCCAGCGTAAAATCAATAGTTCTTCAGATATTGGAACCAAACTCTCTAGGCTGTCTAACGGAATGGAACTGCACATGCATTTCGGAAATGCCAGGGATTTTGACAAAAATTCAAGTATCTCCTCTTAGCTCATTGAAAGTCCTACAGTTTGTGAGGGACGACTTGATGATTATCCACTTTCGTGGACAAATTACTACAAAATTGCTGAAGATTTCCTTTTTTCAGGGAAAGCAGTAATTATGGATTTTTAAGAATTTCTCCAAACTGAATGATTAATTATATTCATTGCCATGGTAACGGTAATAATGTTCAAAGTGATGTATGTTTGCGGGTCCATTTGCTAACGAGGACAATCTGTATGAAGATAATGAAGCATACAGACCAGGAAAAGACAATTTCAAAAAGTGGTTGAAAATTCTAAAGATTAAACAATGGTTGAATGCACATTAAAATAACCACCATTAGTACTTTAGCTACAATTTTAGAAATAAAATGAAACATGATTTAACCCTCTCCCTGCTGAATTAGGCATAGGTACAGCTCTTTTGGGCATCTCTGGTTGCCTTCAGCATGGAGAGGGTTAAAAGACGAGTGAACTCAAAGCAATTCAATACAAGTATTAACACAAATATGCTAATTTGAATCAAGAAACTCTTAGAAATTACATAACGTACTTAAACTATTGTGATTTTACATCCATGTGAAAATGAAGGGTGACATAATACTGCTTATTGCCGCCTTTACCGACACTTTACCCAGTTGTACAGTTACCGCCTGAAACCTACTTTACGTCTACTTTACGGCTACTTTACGCAGGTGTACTGTATGTGCTGAGAGCTACATAACCCTCTCACTCGGAACCCGGAATACAGACTTCAAAGGATGTAAATGATGCAGAACAATTACCTACATTCTCAGATCAAAGGCAGCACATATTTTCAAGAGGCTGCATTTCTGAACAGCAGCAGTTAATAGAGCGATGAGCTAAGCCTAGATTCACTGGCCGCAAGGGGAAAGTAGGCAAAATGTAGATTTATATATCCTAGCTTAGACCTAGCTAATCCTTTCCATTCTGAGCCAAGTCAATGATTGAGGAAATTATCAGCTTACAGACAGTGATATCAGATTGAACAGTGAAATAGATGTTACGCTGCTCTTTGGAAGAGAATCTAAGCATGCAACCAATACATTTCAAATTTAGTTTCCATACAAAACACATTGAGCGGTATATCGGTATAAATGGGGATATAGGAGATAAGTGATCATATGTGATAAGGGAGAAAATGATTGGACAGGAGATAGCAGGAAGTGATTGGAGAAGAGGAAGTGATTGGACAGGATTGAGGGAATCAAGGGAGGTAAGAACAGCAAGGAATTCCTGGAAGCCAACTCGGGGGCAAGCCATAATAAAATATTAAAAGATTGTGGTCAGCGTAGGGTATGAACTGAGCACATTGGTCCACCATCAGCTAACAGCCATCGTGCCGAAGACCTTTTTTTTCAAAAACTATAAAAAAAAAAATCTAACTGATTCAGAAACAAGCTTCCTATTGTGGAACAACTTCATCATCACTTAGGTCAAAGGTCAAGATGGATTGCAAGTTTCATCTTATGTTCTGCTCAAGTGATCAATAAAAATATATTTTACATCGCGTCATTTTGCAAATGCACAGATGATATAGAACTAGTTCTATATTCTGTACTAAGTTCATTGCCTGAAATCTTCAAATTAACATACATGCATGTACGTCTTAATTGCTAAACCAGGATGTCAGAATGTATATATCTCAAAGACAAGAAACATTAGCAATTTTGTAAAAAAAAATATAAAAAAGGATATGACTAAGCCAGAAAGCATGATTGTGAGTGTATTAAGATATATCCAATTTGAGGAAGTGACCAATGCTACTTGATAACTATATACGGTAAGTGTACACCTATCTTGTTAATGACCTGGGTATCGTTTCTTGAAGCTCTCATATCTACTAGAGACCATTAGGACTCTCATAGCGATCTCTAATACATGGGGATCGTGCACTTACAAGAGCGCTACTATGGTCTCATAGTGGATATGAGAACTTCGAGAGATGATACCCTGAATGGCCTAGCTTACATGTCTACACATGGTTATCATTCTGCACGGTCAGGACTGCTGTGAGATTCACTGGCTACTTTAAGATGAGACGAGACATGCAAGTCCAAAGTAGGCATTCTCAGAAATTAACATAATTTTTCATATGAATTAAAAAGAGTTCAGTTTAAAATCAAAATGATATTTTTTTTATGCACAGCACATCTCTCGCACTACTTGTGTTTATAATAATTCCTAGTTTTTAGTATTTTATCACAAATCTAATAAATAAGAGTGTGTGAGTGAATATGGAGTTTAACATCGCTGCAGGTAATAATAAGATTTCTAATTCTTATTGAAGTATTGTATCTAGAGTACTATTAGTTTACACATACCTTATTGACCAATTGTCATGGGATTGGGTAAAAGCGGTACAACTTATGAGACCCGCTCCATATAAACATATAATTAAATATCCTATTCAGAGTACTTTTCAAACATGTACATGTACAAATAGGTGTTTTTAAAGAAAAAAAATGTAAATCAAGAAATATTTCATAATAAAAGGTGATCCAATTATCATTCCATGCATTACACATAGTAATAATAATAATAATAATAATAATAATAATAATAATAATAATAATAATAATAATAATAATGTGCAATTTATAATGTACAAAATCCACACCTGAAAGCATGCTCAAAGTGCTACATAGTACAGAGAGTATAAACAGACAATTGAGGAGCCTGATTTTAAATCCTGACACAGAGACAATTAAAATAAATGTCAAATTCAAAAGTAACGTTAAAATAAATAACAAATATTGCTTTTTCAAACACTGCTTTCTTTACCCACGACCCTCCAGGCCTTTCTGCAACTTCCTGCGACTCCCTGCCGATTTAATTAACCCTAAGCGGAGTCCCCTGATGATAATTACCAAGGTTAGTCTGGTCCTGTGGGGGTGGGGCATAGCCTGGGGGTGCTTCCAACACCTGAGATACTTAAACACTGGGGTAGGGCTTTGTTATCAACTACCGTAATCGTGATGGGTCAAGGAATGGGATGAGTAGGGGTAATATAATGGAGCTGGTTTATTTATTACATACTGTAAACAACACCAAAACCTCTTCAATTTTGTTTAATCTTAAACAATTGTAATCTTAACTGACTTGTAATGTCAATACATTGTAGTTTACAATTACTGAGAAGGTGGTGGGGGGGGGGGGGGTATAATTTTGTATAAATGCACATAAAATCTAGCAAGCTATGGGGGACAAGTTGCTCATAAAGTTGCAATTCTTGTTTAGCAAAATCGCATATTGCATTTCAACACAATTCCAGCCTGAATAAGCACACATTTCCCGACATACAAGGAAACAGCCTGTGTTTATATGAAGGCACACACTGAAGGATATGCCTTTCATCAAATTGTAAGAGTGTTTATTGCTTCTACTGATACTCGACTCCTTCAGAGAATCAGAAAATATCAAATCTGTTTTCAATGGAGGCTATGGCTTGCGATTTCAAGATCATGTGATATGCACATTACTTGTTTACAGAGAACATGGAAAATTGTAAACACATGTATCAAATACAGACATCCTGGTACTCCGAGGCACCAACAGGAATTAATAAAGTGAAGAGAAATCCAGATCTTCCACCATGTCCGTCAATCAATCAGTACCAGCAGGTGGGTGCAGGTCTAGTGTAACATTTAGTGCTGTGGATGTTGCAGGTTTCCTTCTGCCCTAAACTGACAAGCCATGTAAAATAATCTTGAAATAGGCACTAAACCCCCAGTTTAAAAAAAAAATAATAACCTTTTTTTTAAAATAAGTATAGAATTAATTGTAGATATATGTTACAAATCTTACTAATTTAGTATACAATAAACTCACACATTAAAAAGATAATCTAAAGAAAATAAATATACATGCCAATTTACAATTTGCAACTGACTTCCTACAAGCATGAAACTTTCCATTCCTGTTCACAATAGAATGGCCGTAATGAGTCAAAATAAACACAAAATTGTTGGCAAGTTGCAGGGAACATTACTAGGTAACCTCATTTGTTTCACATCAGCTAAAAAAGAAACCAAATCGTAGAGGATTTAAAAGGATGAATAGGAATCCATTTATGTCAGCTTGCAGACCCATCTCTGGTTGTCAGAAAGACCACCATGAGACCGCGTGGATTGACAGTGTTTGCCAGTAGATCCATGATAAGCCGTTCAGTACCAGGCTTACAAACTTTTTGTTACGACAGCTTTCGGAAACCACGTGTACCAGTCTACTTGCCAGAAATAGACATGTCACTGTGTGTTGAAATGTTGTTTTCCCCCAAGTCTTCAAGTGTTGCAGGTATTTACACCTCAAGACTAGCAGCTTTACGCAATGGTGGTAACATTTGTTTATAGCATCACACACTATTGACAACACATGGTAACAGTATCCCCGCAGTACTTATAACATGTGTTAATAGTATCACGCAATTCTGATAACACTGCCCAACAGTAATCACACTTAGGATGCTTGCTAATAGTGCTAGTTGCACACTACCGATACCATGATAGTTTATCATCACGATTTCTGTAATTTGAGTAAATAGAGTTTACTAAATACAAGGGGAAAATACTCACCCGAGATTTCTGTGTCTGTTTAAGACCAATGGCCGGTTGACTTCTCGATGACTGAAATGATGAGAATTTTTTTATTTAATAAACAGTATTTGTAAAACATATACACCCTGCAAAAAGAAAGGTTTACAAAAATATATGACATTAAAATATGTCATTCTCAATTGGATCATTTAACCCTCTCCCTGCTGGATTAGGCAAAAGCACTGCTCATTAGGGCATGAACGGTTGCCTTCAGCAGGGAGAGGGTTATATTAATATTAAACAAGCATTTTTCATACAAAAATTGATTGAAAGTTAACAGGATAGTACGGTATTACATTTACCTCATTGATTGTTCGTTCTCTCCGGAACATACGAATACTTAACAGCCTCATCTCTACTAGCAGAATAAATATCCAAATATGAAATGGTAAACTAAACAAATCTATCAGCACATTAGTGCTCTATTTAAGTGTAGACCTTCTCCTTAAATGACAGCGCACCCATTCATTCACAGGCCTTAAATAGCGGGTCTCTTGTTATCTCAACAGTCAACTTTGTTTTTGTAAACTTTTAGGGGTCATTAAGCAAAATGGATTTCTGGTGGTCACAGCCAAGTCGTTAGTTAAATAAACACAGGTTAATTAGCGCCGACTACTGCGGCAGGTAGGCTGTCTACCTGAGATCAGGAAAACTGTCCAGTGTCATTGTCAGCCCATCGTGGGAACAGTAAAGAGATAAACCAGAGGATAATAAGGATTAACAAGACAATCAGATTATATACCAGGTGAAAACAGGTGGTGGATTAGTGGAGTCAAGAGTTGTCAACTACTGGCCGATCAAGTGTTGACTGCAAAACAACTATATTTATTAGAACTTGTATTTTCATAATTTGATTGGAGAAAGCTGAAAAACATTATATCTTTATTATTATATAGTTTTAGAAATATTATAATTATAATGTTGTTTTGTTTTTTTGTGGTTGTTTTTTTTACTGCCTAACATTCATATTATACATAAGATATTTAATTAGTTACACAACAATTTTTTTAAAGTTTGTTCAGAAATAATATACATAATTTCAGAAAAGTCTTATTTTGGAGACTATATGGGAAATATGTAGGCTGGATTAACCCTATCTGTGTTGGAAACTAAGTTCCTGTTCTACAGATTACAGTGAACAGCCAGTATACTACAGGGTAGCAGGGTTAACAAATGACAACTAAATTTGATTATTGCATCTCCGATGACTGACATTTTTCTGTTTTAATAGAACTGCGAGCTTGAGCATTAACATGTCATGTAAACCTTGAAAAAAACTCAGTTTCAGCAATGAGTATTACAGTCTCCAGTGTAAATGTACAGGGATGGAATGTAAGCCTGTAATGTTTACGTGAGAAGTGCAGCCACCAGATCCTGCAGGGTCGGAATGTATCTTGGATTGGGATGTTAGTCTTCGAGATTCTCCAATTTGATGGCAGAAATGTTACATAAAGCAGGGATACGTGTGGAAAAACACGTAATTGGCTTCAATTTCTCTAATCGCGAGTAATAAAAACACCACTCTGTTCTTTTCTATGACTTTGGCCACATAAAAATTGAGATGCAAGTTCCACTACAGTGGCCTTGGTTGGCCTCGCCAGAGATAATGATGGGGTTGGTTGTCTCAAATCTCAGAATGGATCAGAGTTGGGGAAACATACAGCCCTGACATGACATGGCATGACATGACACATATATCTATAGACAGTGTCAGCAGACATGACAGCTTGTCAACAGAGCCAACAGGAGTGACACCAACATTAAGATGCTTACAAGAAGAATGGAAACGAGGATGACATATGAATGTATGTGTAGAGCTACTGGAGACAGACAGACAGACAGACAATTAGCCAGCCATGCAGACAGGCAGACAAGCCAGGGGGACAGACAGACAGAATGACATGCATAGTATGTCAGCTGCATGGAGTGCACAATGTAACATACTTTAGCTTACCACAAATGTCAACAACATCCAACCTATTACTGCCACACAGCAGGTTTACTACATATCAGGTTTTAGCGGGATTGTCATGCCATCTCTAACTTGATAAGTCTCCCATTCAAAGGAACATTTCCACTGTAGGATATCTCCATTGATCTAGGCGTAACTGTAAGATGTCCGTTAAATCTTCCAGTTACAAAGGCGTGCCTCGTTATGCTCGTAACAGTGGAAACATGCATGTAAATCACATAAACCTTTACGCATTCTCCTCTGAAACAATAGATGAAATATATCAAGCGACTTCGGTTACTTCTAAATAAACAAACATACTGGGGCTGGTGAATGTTGAATGTATGGCGCTTAACGTCACTTCAGCAATTTGTTTTTGGCAGCTATTCGTGATGATTCTCAATACAGGCACTCTAGGTGCTTGTTCTTATTAGTACAGCTGTTTGTACTAGTCTGGATTTACAGTAGTTTTAATAGTGCTAGCTCACTGGAAGAGCATGCTGTTGTTAGAAAATGGATACCTTACACAGACGTAATAATATACAGACTAGTCCTTGCTCTCTCCACTTTGTAACACTGAGCACCAAGCAGGGGAACATCTGTAACCCTCTCCCTGCTGGATAAGGCACAGGTATTAATCTTTAGGGCATCTCCAGTTGCCTATAGCATGGAGAAAGTGAGTAATTATGGAGTTTAACTTCACTGCTGGAATCTTTCACCTATTTGCAATGAGCATGGAGAGACGTAAATTAAATGTTGTTTGGTATAACACCACTGGGGATCAAACCAGTTTCCTCCAACACAGAAAATATTCAAAGTGATATTTCTTGCATGTTTCTGCCTGTTTTGGATACAATCTACTAGTGTTGTTGAAGTACCCACATTGCTGTTTGCAAATATACGCTCCAACTGTTACCACTGCTATGCTTGAATGGGCAAGAAAACATACACGCGATCCAGACACGATCATGACTAGATAACTAGCTGATGTTATCACTCAGGGACAGGTGTACAATACCTCCCTGACACTACATCGTCACAAGGCAGTGTCACATTTCTTGTAACTTGTCACATCTGTAAGAAACTGTTGTATGGAGTTTCAGTAGCTGGTCACAGACATGTGGAATGTGTACTGTACAAGGTCTTCACTCAAGTGCTTGTTTTTCCAGCAGATTTACAAATTGTTGATGCTCATGAAAACACTTATTCTATGTTTTAATAATGCATTGTGAAGCTTGTAGGCTATCCAATTTGGGAAAGTATAGGTTGATATATGCCGTGGATTTTAACAGAAATATGCCAGTAGTTACAGGAAGATGGGGACACTAACATAATTAATGCTCTCTCTGTGTGTTCGTCTTCGTCGCGAATGGGTGAAAGATTCCCGCAATGATGTTAAACTCCATATTCACTCACTCACTCTGTGACTGTGTCTGTCTGTCTGTCTGTCTGCCTCTCCCGCCCTTAAAAGTACATTACCATCAAAGGAATGGATAGAAACATCACATCATCACAAGTTCTTAGTCCTATACGAAATGTTTGGAGTACAATTTCATACTCAAGGTCAAACTTTATATGGGAGTTTGTGAAAAATCTTTTTGTTTTGAGCATTGAATCTAAATTCTGGGCCTAGTGTAAAACCACACATTCTGTCAAAATAAACTAAAAACAAACAACATTCTAGGAATGCAATAGAAAGTGATAACTACACTCACAGGTCAGACAAAGGCCACTTGATTAAACCTTTGGCGATCTAAATATCCTTTTAATCTTTCTTTGAGGGGATGAAACAGAAACAAAGAAGTGTCTAGGCAGTATCTCCTACACAAACACTTTCTGCAGCAGTTGTTACAAGGTATCGTCTCGGACACTTAAGACTGAAAGACTCCATCATCGATGTTATCTTTATCTCATAGCCTTCACACCTTCCTATCTGAGAGTCATGACCCATGAAGTCCCTGGGGGTGAGGACACTGCCTTGGGGGTGAAAATAAATAACAGCCTCCCCATAAAGAAGAACAATCACTTCTCGCCTCTCTGTTTATGACTGGGAGGAATACGGGAATCCCTGGAGTGTCAAAGAGTGTCACGTCTTGAGTAATGAATCCACTCCAGTTGTTGATAAAATAAAATTGAAAATACTTGGAGTCATGTGACAAACACTGATGTAATCTGTATAGCCGTCACAGGATTTTATGTCACTACTTCAGTTTTATTCATGTACATGTTTTTAGTAAAATAATGCATGAAAATGGAGTTAAGCAAAGTTAATTCAAAATGTTATTAACATTGTATTTTGAATTAGTAATAAAAGTATGCATTATTTTTTATCTATTTGATGGCCAATTATCATAATTGGCCATCAAATAGATAAAAAATGTCCAATGATAATATGAATGATTTTTGAAAGAAGACAAAAACCTCTTACAAACTTTAAAAGATAACCACAATGGTCAATATATCTTGAAATAAAAGTCACTAACAGCCCGTAACCAGGGTGATGGCAGTGCAGTTACAAGCCCCTGAGTTTACAATCTTACAAACAGGCATGGCAACAGTCAATTCAGATTTCAGTGGAAAACAATTATTAAGTCAGAGTTCTAGGCCCCAAACCATGTCCAGTGCAAATAAATCAACCCATAGAGAAATAAATCAGCAGATTTCCTCAGATCTGCAGAAAATTACCATGTCTGTACAATTGTGCTGACTCAAATACAGTCCTTTGCACTAACAAACACATTAAACATTTTGACTTATTTTCTTAGCCTATTTTGCTAGTGTCACTATGCTCTAGCATGTTGTTGTAGCCAGTCTGTCTACACTGACTGAATGAATACATTGGTGTCAATGTAACCTTATTAATCACACACTCTTCAAGACATTCACTCATTCACCCAGGAAGGATAGCAAGATGCTTGACATCAAAGGCAATGCTTATCAATCTACACAAGCATCAGTTTTATTCTGAGCCATTATGCAATGACCCTCTCAAGAGCCATCAGCCCAATGTCTTGAAGAGCATCAGCCCCATGTCTTGAAGAGCATCAGCCCAATGTCTTGAAGAGCATCAGCATAATGTCTTGAAGAGCATCAGCCCAATGTCTTGAAGAGCATCAGCCTACTGTCTTGAAGAGCATCAGCCTAATGTCTTGAAGAGCAGCAGTCCCAT
>JAUTBZ010135124.1:0-13546 GCA_032361785.1 Lepetodrilus galriftensis
AATCAAACAGAAATTTAAGGATACGATCCTTTGTAACGTTGTATTAAGATTTTCTTTGGATTTGTAGTCACTATAAGGCATAGACTTCTGTTAACTTATCACCGGAATTCCTAGTTTTAAATGCAACTTTTCGAAATTCGATGACCCACTTGCAGCCGCTATTCACATGTTAAATAATTCAACATGTTAAACAAGATCATATAATTCAGCAGATAATAGGATTTTGTGTTGTTTGTTTCCAGGTGTCCTATTTTGAAATTTACATGGATAAAATCCGGGATTTACTAGATGGTGAGTAAAATTTGCATTTCCATGTTGTACGCACAACCAGAGCTTTGTTTAAAGTCTACATGGTGCAGAAAAATAATAACTGAATCCCAGAAACATATCCTTGGAATATATATTCATGTGATTGAATTTTCCCCCATCATATCAGCAGTATTCAATGTGCACACTTTTATATTTATGGCTTGTTTTGAAATTCTCTTAGGCATAGGGCCTTCATTAGAAATCCTAAAGTATTTTTCTCTTACAGTAACAAAGACTAACTTTTTCTCTTGCAGTAACAAAGACCAACTTAGCAGTGCATGAAGATAAAAACAAGACTCCATATGTGAAGGTGAGTTCACCCGGCACATGAGAGTCGCGCGCACATTTGGCAGAAAGTTTTACTTAACTTCAAATCAATTTCAGTGCGACGTCAGATAGATTTATGACATAATGTCTTATGTTCCCGCATCAGAAGTTAGATTTTACTATTCAACTATATAAAAAAAAAAAATCGATCCATGTGTTTTATCATATTACAACTAATGATAGAAAAGTATTTCTTCAGATATTTCATTATTGTATGGACCATTTATCAAACCATAAATTGTATTGTGGTACGGTCGGTTTCTTGTAAAGTATAGCAGTACCAATGGTTGTCATGTCAACGGTTGTCATGCCAATGTGTCTGTTGCCAGGGCTGCACGGAGAGGTTCGTCTCCAGTCCTGAGGAGGTGATGGAAACTATAGAGGACGGGAAGGCCAATAGACACGTTGCCGTCACAAGTGAGTAGGACACCCAGTAGGACACCCAGTAAGACACCCAGTAGGCTCTGTGTGTTCTTCTAGGTTCTAGTTAATCTAGTTACCATTCTTTAACATTAACATAAAAATTGATGTACATGAGACTGAGATGGTAACGTTTTCATCTTTTCGGTGGACCTCTAACAAATATTGTTTTGGTCGTTCCAGATATGAATGAACATAGTTCTCGAAGCCACAGTGTTTTCCTCATCCATGTAAAACAGGAGAACGTAGAGACTGAGAAGAAATTACATGGAAAACTGTATCTAGTCGACTTGGCGGGAAGTGAAAAAGTAAGTACTGTACTTCACTCATGGCTTCATAGAAACTTCTCATATCACTTGACTATCTATAAAGCTGCACTGTCAGGGTTAGAAGTTAGCGCACAAATTTACAACTTTGAACACGCCAACGGGCTAGTAATTCAAATAAGAAGAGCGATTTCCCTAAAAAGATACTCGCCCATACAGGGCTCTGGACTAACATATGCCCGACGTACAGGGACAAGTTAAATTGCACTGCGGGCAACCTACCTTTTAACACTTTGCACCTTTGGTGCCTTTGCTACTTGCCCTGACTTGCTCTGCGGGCAATGCTATAACTCAGAATGTTATAAAATCTGGAGCCCTGCACATGTATCGCATGTTCCAAAGATGAGAAGGACGTGCCTATGTTTATTCTTCAAGTAATCGTATTTGTCCAGCTCTCGTGACAATGACAGATACACCATCGATATTTCAATGTACATTGGCAGCGCAAAATTCCATTAAACCCAACAATACATTTGTACCTCTAGATTTGATATGTTCTAAGAAATGCTCAAAAGACCGTTCTGTTCACGAAGCAAATGGTCTGTTTATCAACCCGATTAAAGCCAGGAAATAAAATCAATACACTCGCTCTCTCTTTACATGATATTGTTTCTAACTGGTGGATGAATATTGATTTTTTTTTTTTTATATATATACTTTTGAATGATATGGATACCTGTAGACAGTAGCTTGTAGCTGACTGGTGTGAGCAATACAGTGCTCCCTCGATATAACGCCCTTCGATGCACCCGGATTCGGATACAACACAGGGTCCCCAATTTAAAAAAAAAAGAAAATTATTTTTCTCCCATTATATTTCGTTGATATGACGCGGGTATTATAACGCTGGTGGCCTGTCATGGACCCCCAACTTCAGCGATATATCGAGGGAGCAATACAGGCTTCCATGGTGGCGTGGAATCGGGTACGGTGCGTTGGCGCAAGTGTACATTCTGTCCTTCACTTGTGCAAACTGCCGTATTCGATTCCCACTGAAGGGCCGGAAGATGTTTAGTGGCCTGTGAGCTGATTATTCCGACTGTACCAAGTAGGTGGAGTACCTACACCAGCCGTTGATGTCAACAAGATGTATGTTCATTTTATTGACAAACTATGCAGTGTAATTATACGGGCTATCCAACTCAAATACCAGTTCTGAAAATTGATGTATTTCACATGTGCAATGCATCAAAGATGCTGTATCTTAAAGTATACCTTCTTAAAAGACAACTCCAGTCTTTTTTAAGTCTCGACAGAACTGGTAAAGAAGTGCCACATGTAATCATCATATTTCCTGAGAAACAAGGTAGTAGCTGAGGATAATAATTTGATTCTGAAGGAGTCCCTTGTGGTCAAATTTCTTCTTGTAAAGTCTAAGGGTATAACGGGAATTGTTGAGAGTGATATACTGGAGGTCGGGCACTCTCTAGTCAGATGTTCCTTTTTCGTTGTAGTGGTCTGTGTTTAGTCAAAGGACATGAATTACCTCCCATCACCCTCCACCATTTTTCCATCTCTCCAGCCGATCTGAATGTTGTTTGGATTGGCAGCCACCCAGATCAACCTCCACGGCCCAAAGTCAGCACCCAGCTATTTCTGTGCCAGATATCCACTGGTGAATGGAACGCCATGGCAACATCAAAATGACACCGCGCGCTGGCACATAATTAACTTCAGGTCTCGAAGAAGCTCTGCCGTTTTCAATCGCGGTGCAGACAATAAGGAAATTCATCTCTATTTAGACCTTGCAGAAATGAGAGTTTTCAGCCAAATTGGCAGATTTACTCGATTTGATTCTGTACAATTGAGTCCTATCTAGACAATGGCTGGGCAAAGCTTTCTGTGATATAAGTAGCAACTGCCTTCCTCTCTTCCCCCGACACTCACAATGTGCACCAGAAATTGTCCACTTTGCACGCAGCCTTTAAGACACAATACAGCGACATAAGCCGTGTGTAATCACTCGGTTGGCAACAAAATAATAGCATCAATGGCGAAGCAAACTGAAAATGTCAATAGTCTACAATGATTGTTTGCTCTGGTACTTAGCGGGCGTGTAATTACTTAAATTATGTTACCAAATCCATTTTCTGTGGGACGCCATAGACACTTGATGGGTGTTAGTTTTCCAGAGCGTTGCTATTATTGCTTCAGCTGAACCTCCCTGTCTGTGTTTAAGGAGATTGTTTATTAAGTGATGGAAGGGCAGGTCCTTTAGTGTGGTTTATTAAATGATGGAAGGGCAGGTCCTTTAGGGTGGTTTATTAAATGATGGAAGGGCAGGTCCTCTAGGGTGGTTTATTAAGTGATAGAAGGGCAGGTTCTGTAGGATGGAACATTAGACAAATGGGACCAGTGGATGTCCGTGTGTTTAGTGAACTTCTTTCGAAAGCTTTCGTAGTGAAATGGAAATATATTCTCCTGCATGATCCCATTTTGGTTATGGAAAACCGAATAGATTATGATGAAGTCTTGTCTGTTTCTGTACCATAGCGTTCAATGTAATATTCATGTCTGGCTGATGACCTTCTTGCACCAGATGAAGAGCCCGTATCATCTTCCCAGTCTGTTATACAGATCTGGGGCCCTATTCTCGAAACTTCATAAGTCCTAAGAAGTTCGTAAGTACTAAGAATCTGCCTAACCGGTTTTCTGCTTATGTTAATATTGAAAGAGATCTTAGCTAAGAAGTTTCGAGAATACGGGCCCAGGTTGAAGGCCTTCCACTGGAACCTAGGGCTTCGTTTCACGAAAGGGGTGAATATTTACGTCTGGATGTAAAGCACGGATTTGCATGTAATTCTGTGCTTTAAGTCCTGATTTATGTCCAGCGTAAATATACACCCCCGTTGTGAAACGCAGGCCAGATGGCCATGCCGTACTGCTTTAACCTTCATCCCACTGCACACCAACCAACATGCCCTATAGGACATCGATCCTCGTAGAAACTTTAGAATGTGTTCCAAGGGGAGAAGAACTATTTTCACAATCTGGACAGATTTGATAGGCAGTGTGGAATGTGGGGCTATTTGTTACTGGGCCACCAGGACAGGAAGTCCCAGGCGGAACACTTCACAAGTGTCGGGTCATCTTGCCGAACTCGTATTGTACTGGTAGAAATATTACCAATTGCTGATTCTTTACCGCCTGGGAACAAAGTCGCTCTGCGGCACAATTCACTGCACTGATCCACTTGCATTTTGATCCATCAAGTACCGAGTACAACCCGTTGCAACGGACCCGTTCACCTTTGTATCGGCATTTCCCTGCCAAGCCTCGAAACCACGGTATTGAAAAATCACACAATGCAATGCAGCACTCGCAGGAACTATTTATAGGATGATTTGGTTTGGTTTGGTAACTCGCACGGTAGTTCCTAACCTCCCCATCATAATAAGCAGAGAAGTTGTAGTGTGGTAGCGCGTTCTGACCTGAACAAACCCTGTTACACAAGCCAGGCGGATTTGGTAATGGTAATGGTAATGGTTAGAAGTGTTAGGCAGTCTGAGGCGGTGGTGCCACTACCTTCTGTTGTAGAAGATTGTGGGTCAGACAGGCATCCACCAAGATGGATATAGAACAGGCCTGTCACTCTTCAGGAGGTTAGATAGATCAAGGCAACGCCACCCAAGCTTGTTCTGGTGCAAGGTTCGACATGATTACCCAATAGTGCGTGGTTGCTGCAAAGTTTAAACTTATCGATCGAATAAGAAGACTCCCGAGTCTATTTGAGGAATTGAGATCCAAATATGGATGCCATAACAGTCGTCGTTGCATTGCCCTTTGATAATAACTTCCAAGAAAATTATTTCAGCAATAACAATCTTGGTATCGACTTGGAATGTTGCCATTCAATTCAATACAAGGATTCTCTTGTTGTTATTGTCGCATGTGGGTGAAATATTCCCACAGCAACAAACATCAATAAATCAATAAAACATCTTGTTAATAATTATTGCAATTAATTTTATCTGATGGTTAGATTTAGAATTTAGTTTGTTTATTACTTCCCAAAGGTAGCATATAATTCAATGTAACTGTTTTTCATTGTTCTTTAGTAGGAACTAGGAAGATATTTATTTTGATTTTATGCTTCTATGAGAAACTGGTAAATTAACATAGTTTTCCAGGACATCATTTTAAACTGTGAAAGGATTGGTAGAACTGCAGAATTCCAGTTTAGCTAGCTACTGTTAAAATAAGGGAGATCTTGTTTAGAAAAATTGTGTTGTTTTTAGTGTTATTTCAGGAATCCCTTACCTTACATGCTGGAAAACTGATAAATCTATCATCATGTCAGGCATGCTTGCAGCAAGCCAGTTTCTTCTGTAACGTTGTCACCGATTGGCTCTTCTACCTGTAACATTTTCACCGATTGGCTCTTCCACCTAAGAAAGCATTGGAATGATCTCATGTGAACACTTATGGCCTAAAGCACAAATTTACATAGCCATGTGTATCTGGGCATTTCTACTGGAAGATTTTAAGATTGTTCTTGATGCTGTAATGGTTTTGGCAGATGAGAACTGACATTTTCTTATCTCCTCTTGCACATAAATGTCAGATTCTGGTTGGCTAATGAGCGATTGCATTACTGTCCGTTCATCCATCGCAGTCAAAGGTTTGCTACTTGTTTCGTGGCATATGGTGACCTCTGTATACAATGCAAGTCGTAAAAGAAAGATATTCCTAATGGTTTTTTTTCTAATGGAAGTTGTGCAGGGTACAACATTTATGGCAGTGTCTGTAGACCGGTAAATGTTTATGCAAAAGTTAAAGGAATCGATTATATTGCAAACCTGATTTTGTGTCATTTAGATATGCGGCTATTGACGGCCGTATTCTTGTTGATTCTCGGTCATAATGGATCGGCAGTTCATAACTGTTTCAAATCATCATCGCGTCGGACGTGAAGAGCTAGAAATGAATAATAAATATGTTTATTTTCAACAATCTCCAAAGTCCTTGACAATTTCCTATCCGTTTCCTTGTCATAGTTTCTCTCCTGAATGTGGATTGTCACGTATGGGTGAAAGATTCCCGCTGTGACGTAAAACAATAATTCACTCACTCACACTCACCTAATTGTGGATAAATAATAACAGTCCAGTAGACCTCGCATATACCGGCCTCGGATAAACCGGACACTCGCCTGAATCTGAAGTCCTAGCCCCCCGTCTAACGCATATGAGTATAACTGACTTTGCATATAACGGACAAAAATAGCCGGTCCCAATGAGTGCGTTATATGCGAGGTTTACTGTATATTGTACTGTATCCAACATCGTGTCATCATCATATTGCAGCGTGTCGATCAAAACCAATATTCCCACATCAAGCCAGGCGATATTATCTGTCCATTGACCAATTGATTCTACAGCACACTCTCTCATTAATTATGAACAGCAATGTCAATGTCGAGTAAGATAAATTTATCCCTGGAGGTGAGTGGCATGATGTACACTGTACTTATCCCTGGCTACATCCACTAATATAATATCCACTTACAGTTCATCACGATGGGATCACGTCACAATGTACTTGTACTCGATGGATAAAAAAAAGGAGAGTAACTCTAATTGTATATTGTATGAAGCACCCTTAAAATCAAGGTGGACAAATACTGGAGTCGTAGTTTTGTTCCCGAGATCATTAAATATTTTGAGTATGATTTCGTGCTCAAGATCAAATTTTTATGGGGATTTGTGTACAAATGAGTTGAGCATAAATGATTTTCGTAATCTCGTAGGCTGGATCATGTAGTCCTAAGTAATGTTGTATGGCATGTTCTCAGTTGCTACTAAGTCCTTCAAATCATGTGGAGAATATCTATTCATTGACGATGTCCTCGTAAAGTCATATAATATGATTTTCACTTGCATAAGCCAGCTCACAGTTTTAAATATGCACAATATGTGTGCGCATGTCAAATCAAAGTTGTGTTCATAAAATTCTCCCATACAATATTTCGTAATTTCGTAATTTTTCGTAATTTACGCTCATATAACATACTAATTGGGACCTGCTATTTTTGTCCCTCATATGCGAAGTCCGTTATACACATATACCGTAATTAGCGTTAGACGGGACCTGGACTTCAGATTTATCCGAGGTCTACTGTATCTTAATTCTATTTTCATATGATGAAATGGATGATGTATGTAACTGCTTGGTATTTAGGACTTGTTTTGAATTATTTGACTTTATGCCAGCATGTTGACGATCTGAATTTACAGTTTGTTCATTGTGGTTCAGTGGTTTGTAACAGGTGGTGGCAATATCGAGTATCATTTACAGCCTACTACACGTTACTACCTACCAATAACTGTGTGCACTTTATGAACATAGAATTGATATCGATTCAGCAATATCGTTGGTTACCTGATTATTTAATACCTGGTGTAGTTTTGTATTGTTCTTTATTATAATATTATCATGGCAATTTGATCATTTTTGGATTAAATATTTAATAATGATTTTTCAATTTATTTTTAGTATTTATTTTTGAGGGTGGAATATTATCATGGCAATTTGATAGTCATTTTTGGATTAAATATTTAATAATAATTTATGGATTCAATTTATTTTTAGTATTTATTTTTTAGGGTTGAATAGTATCATGGAAATTTGATAGTCATTTTTGGATTAAATATTTAATAATAATTTATGGATTCAATTTATTTTTAGTATTTATTTTTCAGGGTTTAACTTCGGACAGTGTTAAATTAAGTGGGACGTACCCTGACCGCATAACTAGTGTTGTGTGTGATGGATCCTACCTCTGTCTACACACAACAGAGAAAGGGTTGTTCCACACAAGCTAGATACTGTTTCACCGCATTCTCTACAAGCCTGCTTAATGATACTGTACTTTATGGCTGGCTTTGCTATTACTGAAGTAAAAGCCATTGGCAGGGAACTGACGACAACTGCTACCGAAATAGTACCAGCTTCTCCAAGGGCATCACTCCCTGACCTCCAACTATGCACGCAAATTGTCTCCGTCTTAATAAGCGTTCTGGGCTTTGTTATGCCAAACATGCTTCCTATATTATTTGCCTGTAAATGTTTATTGTAGATTTATTGTGCTGGTGATGTTCCGTAATCTGTGGGTCTTGGCCCCGTGCTGTGAAGAGATTTGTTATTGCCTCGGTTTGTTTATTGATGAAGCTTTCAGATGTTAGCAAATTAAGGAAAAAATGTTCTTGAAGTAAAACGCTGAAAATTTTGAGAAAAAAATAAATGGGTTGCTGCAGCGAGTTTTAACCTTCTCCCTGCTGAATAAAATCAAAGTGTTAAGATATTTCTGCATGTGATTGGGCAACTTAAGTCACCTTCAGCAGGGAGAGGGTTAATCTCATCTGCAGGATGGTTGCCATATTGTATTAGCAGTACATTGCGACCTCCATTTTGTATTGACTATACATTGTCCATATTGTACTGACCACCATTCAGGCTTGCTAGTTAATGCACTATAATATATAGTTTGATGACATTCTCACAAAATGTGCCTTATGCGTAATAGATCTTTTATTCTTTCTTCCGTTCATCCAACTGTCAACAGGCAGTGTAATCGAGTGTGAATTTCTGCTGAACTATTGGAACATTTTACGACACTCGACGATCCAAAACATACTTTTCAAAATGTATTTCTTCAGTAAACGATCTCGCCCAAAAGTGCTGCGAGTGCAAACTGTTGATATGGCTGCGAGATGAGAGTGTTCAGTTATTGCCTTTCTGTCCCAGAGCCAATCACCAAATTACTTCTCATTTCAAGCAGCTTTTTTTTTGCGAGAATCGAATGTCTCGTGAGTGCGTAGGAGTATATTGATCACATCGATGCGAAGAAAGCCTAGAGTTTATTGGGTCAGTGCTGACTATAGGGCCTTCCTCTGGAACCTGAATACCGAGAGATTCCCGATACGACAGGACATTGTCGATACAAGGGAGAGGCGTAGAAAGAAATCCGTTTGATGTGTTTTATTTTCCTGCCATTTATACAGCAATATGTAGACTTAGGTTTGGTCCGTGGTGGCGTTAGTCGACTAATATGGGTGGACAGGGCAGGGATGATGTTGTAGTTATTCCAATGTCTGTAATCATTGTAATTGAAGTGCCGAGGTCTGCGTCATCACAATCTCAATCTGGCCCCTACTGGGCTAATTTCAGTCTGGTTCTTACTGGGCTAATTTCAGTCTGGTCCTTACTGGGCTAATTTCAGTCTGGTACTTACTGGGCTAATTTCAGTTTGGTACTTACTGGGCTAATTTCAGGCTGGTCCTTACTGGGCTAATTTCAGTCTAGTACTTACTGGGCTAATTTCAGTCTGGTCCTTACTGGGCTAATTTCAGTCTGGTCCTTACTGGGCTAATTTCAGTCTGGTCCTTACTAGGCAAAATTAAGTTTAGCATCAACTAGGCTAATTTCAGTCTAGCTCCTACTGGGCTAACTTAAATATGGCTCCTATTGGGTTATTTCTAATTCCAATCTGATCTGCGCTAATTAAAACCATTTATCATGCATTATTCTTTAAATATTTTACTTTTATTTGCAAGACATTTTCCATAAATCTAGTAGTTTCGTCTTAGAAGTCTGCCGGGCATACTAATAATATGCATAGATCTTCTCTCCTTGGGCTGTGGTTGCAAGCACCTTTCATTGTCAGACATTTATTGCGATACAAATTGCGCCATGCATTTCGTGAATCGTATTCTGAAGGTCATCATGACCTCATTCTGCTTCAGGTTTCACATCAAATTTGACCAATAAGCGTTTTTGCAAAAATGAAATTTCTGGGGATTGTTTTTCATGCACAATGATGGATGGAGTTGCAGGCAATAAACTGGGTGATATTTTCCAGTGAACAGAAGGTACACAGTTGGGCGCTGTTTGCAGCCATAAAAGGAGTGATCTGGTATTGTTGTACGTCATTCACTGATGTGTGGGAGACTCGCCTCAGATTCTGCTCACACTGATTCGGTGTTTGTGTCAGACTACAGTACAGTACAGTAGTAGCCAGCAGTAGCCAGTAGTAGCCAGTAGTAGCTAGCAGTAGCCACCAGTAGCTAGACTTGATTTCAGCGATGTGTTTGTAGATTTCATTTGTTGATCCACACTTTCTGATTGATTTCATACAGTTGGCTGATCACCATCGGTACTGATCATTATCGGTACATTTCCAAATGTCAGGTCTGCATAAATAAGCTTACTTTATGCAGGATAATTTGTCTGCAAGATTTATTGTTTTGAAGATGCAGATGAGAAGTGTAAAGAGTTAGCGAGTTAAAGATTAAATACGGTTCTGCCGTCAAGAGTGCGAGATCTAAACTGTACGTGGAGAGATCGCTTGCGTTTTCATCTCGGTAGCCATGTTCAAGTCAATGTCAGCAAACGGGGCTACCAGCCTTTCAGTATTGATCAGACCTCTGCGTCAATGACTTTGAATAAAGGATTTGGCAGCAGAGAAATCTATTCCAAACGGTTCGAGTCTTTTCGGGGCGAAGTCTATCTGTTTCTACTTGCCTCGTTGGTTAGAAATCGATAGTACAAAGTACAAGCAAATATTCCCCAGTAAGTGTAACGGTGACATATTAGTACCGATCATCATGATCCAAGACGTGGTTCAATAATGATCGCGATATGAATATGATCAACTGAATTATTTTTTTCCTCGCATGTACCGATGCAATATTGAAAATGCATACATCGATAGACCTATTTGAAGTTTGACATCAAATTAATTATTTCTGCCTGTCATGTATGTACCTGAATTTATTATATACTGAAGACTATAAATAAGGTATCGTTAATTGACCCTAATAAATAATGAACACAGGAGTAATTGATCAATGGGTTGAAATATTTACGTCATTTATTTTTAACCCGTTTGATTCAAAGAATTAGCAATCCTGTGTTTGTTAGTCTGTCTATTTTCTGTCTGTGTCTATCCGTCTATTTTCTGTCTGTCTATCTGTCTATGTCAGTGTTCCTGCTACAGTTCCTAGACACTGCTGAGCTGATGATGTTGGCCGTTTATGTGTTCATTAAAATCCATGCTTGCTCCAATGGTTTTGATCATACCAATTGGTTGTGGGTTTCACTGGAACAAACAGCTGCTAGGTTTTCCCCTCCCATTGTAAACAGATCATCGTGTTTCTGAAATACTGTAGAGAATAACGGCCCCAATCAAGGGCCACTAACATAGCGATAACATTACTAATATCACTTTGGGGGTTCGTGTCTTAAGGATCGTCGCAAATGGGTGAAAGATTCCCGCAGCGACGTTAAACTCCATATTCACTCACTCACTCGTGTCTTAAGATTATAACGGGCATTTTGGTAGAAGAGATGTCTTCAAGGTCGTCTGACCGTGCACATATATCAAATTGTGGCATTACTGTTGGTGTTCACGCGAGGCAGAGTCAAAACGATTCTGCTCTTGTTTCTTTCCTGTCGATTTGTATGTTGTGTTGCAAGCACATGAATGTGTGAAACGGTGATCTATGTTGACGTTCCATACGTACAACAATTTTCTTCTGCATGGAGAGCCGACAACAGTATTTTCTCTTGATTAGCTGCCGTTGTTGTGTGAAGCGTTTGATGAGAATTCTGCATAGATGTGCATCGTGGAGGGAGGTAGGAGGAGGAGGGAGGGGGTGTAGAGAAAAAAAACATATTGCTCAGGCATCATCATGGTCTTGATTGATGGCGTGTGATTGATGTCGTATGATTGATGGCGTGTGATAACTCAGGTAGAACAGGCGCCTTTCAGGAGTCGCTGCAATGAGGTGCGTCTTCAAAGGGCAGGTGGGCGTGTGGAGGAGGTACACGTGCTTACCTCCAACACCTCAACGAGAGATTTGAAGCAAGGTTTCCGGGCCATTTGCAATCCCACGTTCGCTAAGCTTGACACGGTTGTAAACCCAGAACCCAGGGGCAATCACATCTCGTAAACCCAGAACCAAAGGGCAGTCGTATGTACATTTGCTAACCTTGATGTTGTTGTAAAGCCAGAACCAAGCGGCAATCGTATGTACATTTGCTAACCTTGATGTTGTTGGGCAATCGTATATATGTTTGCTAGGCTAGAAGTTGTTATAACCCCAAAACCAAGGGGCAATCGAACCTTGTAAACCCAGAACCCGGGGGCAATTGCATTCACACTTTCTCTACGCTTGAAGTGGTTGTAGACCCAGAACCAAGGGGCAATCGCATTCCCACACTTGCTGAGCTGTAAAGTAAGGCTGAGTGATTCGGCCGACTTACTTCTACTGCACCATCATGACAAGGACTTGCTTGAGAAGCTGTGTACAGATGCTTGATGACAGGGACTACAGGAAGAGGGCTCTCCAGAACTTGCCAAGCTCTTCTGCCCATGGTGTTTCCTCTGTCATGGTGTTTCTTCTGCCATGGTGTATCTTCTGCCATGGTGTATCTTCTACCATGGTGTTTCTTCTGTCATGGTGTTTCTTCTGCCATGGTGTTTCTTTTGTCATGGTGTTTCTTCTGCCATGGTGTATCTTCTGCCATGGTGTTTCTTCTGCCATGGTGTTTCTTCTGTCATCATGGTGTTTCCTCTGTCATAGTGTTTCTTCTGCTAAGATGTTTCTTTTGTCATGGTGTTTCTTCTGCCATCATGGTGTTTCTTCTGCCAAGATGTTTCTCCTGCCAAGATGTTTCTTTTGCCATGGTGTTTCTTCTGCCATCTCTGGGGCTGATGTGGTCATGATAACTTGCAGTCATCCTTGGATCATCTGTACCAGGAGGTACTTGAGGACATGGATTTACGGATTTCTAGGCATTATAGCAGTTTCCTCATATTCATCATTTAAACACAACAGCATTTTGCTAATATTCGTCGTCATTTAAATACAAGACGATTACCATATTCTAATTTTGTATGCCAATATCGCAACACAAACATTCCACGTTTAATTATGGGAAATTATTTGGGTTTAGTCGAAATCTGCCACCTATCTTTTATGATTACTATAAGAGCGGGTGATGTCCGTGATGATGTACGCTGTTTTATGGTTCACCATTAGGCCTCGTGTTTGTGCTCAGTTATCAGTGAACACATGGTTTTTTTTTAACCCTTTACCTACCGGAGGTGTTACGTGGGCTCACTACTATGACGTCATGCCTAGGCTCACTACTAGCATGAT
>JAUTBZ010135135.1:0-13545 GCA_032361785.1 Lepetodrilus galriftensis
ATGCTTCAAAGACAAGATATATAGCGGAACGTTTCCCTATTTCATATAAAATATGATTATTTTTGTAACTATCGAGTACATCACTAAATAACAACAACTTGTAGGTGGATAAATCAAGCGCAATTAGTCTCAGATCGAAATTCGTGTGTCCATTATTCAGGTCTATCAGCTGTGATATTATGCCTTTAAATGCAATGTATATGTACATATTATCAAAAGGGAAGGTAAGCATGGGTCCATATTTTATGTATTTCAAATAATATTTATGAAATATACATATTTCACCAATCGTCAGTTTAATAAATTTAAAAAAGTGTTGATATTAGTGACTCAATTTCCCACCTATACAATGTCAATGTTTACTTTTACCAGTCTGAACTCAAACCGAGTCGTAACTTTTAATATATCGTAGTTGACACTTCTATATTAAATAAATTCCTTCGTATCACACCTACGTGAAGTCCAACTACATTATCTTAAAGCAAACTATATGTATTAAACAACGGTATGTCGATAACAGCCAAACACAAATACGACGATGGCATCCTGAGCGGTGATTGGCTGCATTTGCCACCTTGACTCAAAACGAGGCTAAACTCATTTGCATAGATAACGGCGGGTGTTCCTCGACCAATGAAACTGCCTTATCCTCTGCTAGCACATTGTACCTATAGTATACGAACTGCAGGATGAGGGAATGTAAAGTCAGGTGGAGGTGATATCTTTAGTACAAAGTCCAGTGTCACACATAGCTATCATCTAGACAAAGTAAAAGAAAGAAGTTAATGTTTATAATGCAATACAAATGTATTTGGATTTTCTCTGGTCTATTGAGACTGCTTCATAGCAATCATGGTAAAAGTCGATGAACATTTATCATCAAATTGCATGTGAACACCATAACTCTATTAGATAAAAAAAAATACAAAAATTAAAACAAAACAAAACCCATGAATGAAATAGCATCGAATACTACATACGAGTTCGACCATGTTGATATCAAAATACAATGCAACCAAATGCTTCTTGCCAATTGTCTCTTATGCGCTTCTGGTATACATGTATGAGTTTTCCTGCCTCTGGTGCCACATTTTTGGTTTAGAAAGAATCGACACATAAAACATAAATAAATATCAACGAAATCCACACAACCACACGATACATTTGTTTCGTTCTTCAAAGAAAAATGTGGATTTAAAAATTTGACTCTTTTTCTTCAATATTTAGTCAAAGGGAGGAACTCGGACAAGTGACAAACACAGACAAAATATTGCCTCTGGAAGCAACACAATTTAAGGGATTTATATTTTTGAAAAGGAAACAAATATTGCGTTAATCTTCGACTACATGTTGCAGTAATCCTTAGCGTGTACTTCACAGCTCGGAGTATATCCAATCCTGCCCAGCTAATCACGGTTGAAAGAGACGTGAACAGAACTAATCCCAATCCTCCTGCCGTCTTTCTTTCCGCTAACACGCCTCAGACCCAGGGCTTTCCTATCGCCTGCACCTCTGACGTAATGTCACCACAGTATTTGCCAACAATTGCTGCTCCCTGCCCTTATGTCATCACAGCTTTGGCTACAATAACCGCTCCCCGACCTCTCCTTATCTGCGGAACCGCATAACGAATCGAATTACAATATGAGTAAAAATGGTAGATTAAGGTATTTTACACCGGTTGCTCACATTGCGTGCATAGCAAAATGAGCGATTGGGTATTTCTGCGTTATGAATGGATTCACATTCGTAATATTGCTTGAATGAAAAGAGTTGACGGGATGCATCATTTCCCAGACTTAGTGGTGTGCATAGCTTTCTAAGTGAATGACCGATGTGGTTCTCATGCGCATTGGCATTGATATATACGGCCCATCTCACATCCGGTGCACCTACATGCATGTATCCCATTATCTGTGAGGTCTCAGTATGACGGTACGCATGTCATAGTCAACACTGATAATGCAATAGTATACATCCCAAGTATATCCTAACATGCTGTATCGTGATCAGCTTCCACTCACTAGTTACACCACAGCAAAGTATAATCTGATAATATCCTTATATTTATAGCAATTCAAACCGAAATATTATACATTGTATATATAGTACATCTTAAGTTATTATCAACATAGAATACCTAAAGGAGACGATATAGTGTGCACCGTTCTTAATGTAAATCGTTTTATCGTATAGACACTAATAAACCTACTTGAAAAGTTAGAATTTGTCGATACTATTATTATTAAATATTGCATAGATTACTTTATCATCCATAGCCAATCAGTTTGTCTTTGGTGGAAATACTTAGATACATTATCCAGCAAATCTACTGCTCTTAGTATGAGTATAGTTTGAATATTATTTTATTGACAACTAACAATAGGTACACATGATTGTTATGGAGAGAAAACATATCAATATAATATTAATAGAGTGGGATAATTATATATGAAGCTACTACGAAGGGACGTGCAACGTAATATGTATCTAGCATATTGTTCTCTAATCATTAATGAAAATGATACTGTTGGATATGAGGTTGGTACAGATCACTGTTATTATTCAAGTGTTAATGTTGCAAATAAATACATAAAATTAATAGTACAGATTTCCCATCTGGACATTTAGACAATTTTACATCATACATAAAACTTCTATTTTAATAATAACTGATGCACTGGTTGTAGGTTGTAATCTGTTGAATCTATCTTATACCATCCTAATAATATATTGACGCTAGCAGGTCTGATAAACAAATGTGGACACTGTTTTAGATGATAGCATCCATTATTGGCATTAATGATAGAACATGACGTAGCTACATAATTAAATTATGTGGAACCATTTTGTGTTTGGTATAAATAACAAAGACCACCACTATAACGGAACGCATGCCCCAATCCTAACATCATAACCACTACTGCTTTACCTATCTCTCCCCATTTAACTATCCCTCCTCCTCTTTCTCCAAATCTGTCTTCCAGTCTTGTCAGAACAATCCGTCTATTATCGTAGTGCAAATACAAACATACTCAGTCTCCCCAATTGCCTATCTACTCGAGCATATTCACTTTCACTCTTAGTAGTAATTAATCAACCATTTCCAACGCACAGCTCCATTCGTATGGTATTGTGCACAATTCAATGTTGTTATTTTGCTTAAATACTTCTCCCCAGAGTTCATTTAACCTGGAAGTCACGTGATCAATAGTACCACGTGACGCGGGTCAGGGGTCATGGGTCGTTCATTATTGTATGCAGAGTCGACCTACATCGTGCATCTATTCACTTCTGGAAACCAGCCCCCAATTTCTAGGGTTTATTACTGGATTTGTTAACATTATGCGGAGCTGTGACAATGCCTTAAATGACAACACAGTGTGGGCAAACACGCTGAGGTTTGTTTCCCTCACTGTCACGATATTAAAAGACCAATTAATTGATGTAAATGACAGAAGCGAATATTTATAGAAACGACATACAGCCCACAGGGGCATAGTGTGATGTCGATTCGTCCACGAACTTTTCATTCAAGACATTTTTCTACATTATTAATAACTCTGTTGGTTACAATCTGTATTGCTTGAACACAGTATATGGCCATATTGTAATTAACACGCTACGGTCCAAGCCAACATAGCGTATTATTTTACACCTAACAACATTTACTGAAAATTATTTTTTGAACACATGCCAAACCGGTATTACTACTGTTATTTAGTTAAGAGTTATCTAAAACGTCGATGTTGTGATAATACTTAAGAACATAATTATCATCTATTGGTTCAAAACAGCATGCATTACTAGCATTATATTTATATAATATACTTTCGTATGTTCATTAAATCTTAGCACATGTTGTCAATGCTAAGTATTGTCACGCAATAGTGGTTAAAGCGAATCTAACGAATATTGGTCAAATTTCAGTTAACAGGATACATTTTTATCAAAATAAGTAATTAGACGTAATTAACTAATTAAGCCAAATATTATCATCAGTATTGCAATAACAGAAACAAAAATATTTTGGATAAATGTATTCTTAAATCAAAGCACGGCATGGATTGGCTACTTTTACCTTGATACGGATCACCTTTTCTGATTGGACATACTGAGAGTTTCTGGATTCTGATTGGTTGGTAGCAAACATTGAAGGTATAAACCTCCATATATGTATTTAGTGAAATAGCTTTATCCTAATAAATGTTTCATAATTATCTTCTTTAACATAATTAATAAAAATAAAACAGAATATAATAATAGTAAATATTTCGATGCCAAAAATAAAATATTCGAATATATTTCAAATGTTTAGACATTTACCTCATTAGATTATTGTATGATACTTTAGTACGTACATTTGTTAATACTGTGGAAAATAGATGCACTTGACATTAATTTAATCGAAATGTAAATAGCTACGCAGAGTAAAAATGTGTTGTTTATTTCTTTTTGGAAAAATGGGGCTGAGAAATGAAATCAAGATACAGGATTGTTGGAGTGGAAGATTATCTGTAAACGTTAACTGAGTGGAGTCACCACGAGAATTTCACGCTCTATCGACGGTCATACTTGTGATAAAAATCTTACCGACAGTTGACAAGCGAAAATGTGTATTTTCAACCTCCGGTCCGCTGTTACCACAGCAACGTGACATTTAAGGTAATTGTCCCATACACGGTTTTTTGGGTCACTGGCAGTGTGTGGAGTATAATAACATCACTGACCCATATATAAAAGAAACATGCCAATAATTATTTTATAATGTTGTAAAGTAGTCCACATTCGTAAAAATATTATTGGAGTATAATAGCCCATGGATTATCAGGTATACATGTAGCATTCATAATAAGAGGGCCTACATGATATTTCGACCAACACAACTTGGCTTAGGTCGTGTTGTATGGGTGTCGACGAGGAAAATATAGCCTCTTATTATGTTTACTTTGATATCTACTTGATGAGTACTGGAGAAAATAACTGACACACTAGCCGTCTTTAGTGAATAATGTCCACACTCACTATCATATCTGTATACAGACGTCTACGTACGGTGTTTGTTCAAATACATCCTCATATAAAGTATTGCCTTGACTAGAGCGTGCCATGTTATATTATTATAAGTTTAATTCCCAGAGAAGTATTGACGCTATCAGTTATTGTGTCTATATATATTGAGGGTAAGGTGATATATCTCTTTGAACTAAGACACGCAAGGTCGCTGTCTGTATATTGTTATAACATAAGTGCATTTGACCATGAACGATTTAGTATTTAAATAAATATTATTAATTATTTGACTATTAGAACAATTAGTTGTGTCATAAATATGTCAGAACAATGCATACAGTATAGATAGCAACGAATTATCAGGGTTTTGGTGGACAGATAACTTATTGTCACCTAAATAGTCCTATTCAATATATCAACCATTAATCATAGTTAGGCAAGTCTAGATTTATTAGGAATAAGAATGTGATTATTTTTCATTAGCTACTGTTATATAATTTATGATATTAGTAGGCTTACCATAATGTACAGGTTAGATACACATTTATTTTCATTCTCAAACTATTGTCATATTTTGTTCATAATTTCGTAATTTTCTTGTTACCACGAGATAAAACATAATAAAACTAAATCAAATGTACATGCACATATACTTTCAAGTAAAATACGTTTGACCATGAAGTATGTTAACAAACCATTACTGTATGCCTTTATACCATTTCTCAATAAATATGTATAAACTGTGGATTGTCTCTGTTTTTAATGTTACCTTTTTGAAGTCTACCCTTACTTCATGCATAGTTATGTATGTAATTGTAATACATACATATTAGTTCTGATAATACTAACTGATTTAATGTTGGCATGTTTTTGACAAAGACTTAATACATTGTCATGATAAAGTAATTTAGAACTATTCATACTGAATACTATTATGATACTGATACATTAGCAACATGCATATCCTTAAACAATAATGTTTACATGTATTGTTTAGTATTAAAAGGACGCTTGGAATGCGACTCTGTGTGGGTATGCATGTATGCGTGTGTGCGTGCGTGTGATACACTCTGATAAAAATGTCCATTGTTGTCATAAATAGAGGTCAGATACATAGTGATTTTCAATATGTTGACACCATAAATCTAATTCCAAAAACACTCTACGAAAATATAGTCCCTATTTGAATGTCCTACAATAATTAGTGCATGGGCACTAATGTTGGCATGTTAAAGGAATTCATATATAAAATAATCTAAAATTATGTAAATTGGAGATGTTTTTGTCGTTTATATCTGAATATATGTGGGCTTTTTTTTATAAGATGTCCACATATGTCGACCATGAATTATTTAATAATCATAAGGGCACTCATCGCAGGTGTCAGGTCTTATTAACCATGCATGTTTATGCAGATCCTATAATTATATTCCATAGCCAATGATCACCTCTATGCATTATTGTTTTACGAGATGCTTGTCCACATGTTGTTGAATTGTTTTCGTTAGCAGTAGGATTGGGATGAAAGTGAAAATTATTTTGAATATTATCTTCATAACTTATTGTCATTTATTTAGTGCAACGAGATATATAACCGTCCTTGAAATACATAGGCTTTTATACTTGCAATAATACATATTCTTTCAATAGTAATTTATAAATAATTCTTTGTTTTCATGTGTGTCAAGGCACACTTTTCAATGTACATGTATATACAATGTATGTAGATACTACAGGGTATACCTTTAGTCCTATACAAGAGCTGGAGAAATGCTACCTGTCTGAATCAGCAATATGTGAATGACTAATTATGTGCATTACCATGTGTGCATCTTTCTGAGTCAGTTTAGATCAATGTACCTTCCTTAATCAACTTCGTAACTACCATTATGGTATGTACCCTTTTGAGTGCATATTCTTAAAAGTCAGATGGGTACGTAAATATGGCCACTTGCCTAAATTAGTACAAATCCAGGTATTTCTTTCTATAGTTGTATTTTTATTTCCCCCTAGGTTGTTATATTCTATACACTATACAAGTCAGAATGTACCTTTATCAATGATACAGTTCATCATCTGAGTATATATGTGGTTAAATTGTGTACCTTTCTGAGTCAAGAAAATACCTTTCTCAATGATACAGTTCATCATCTGCATGAGTATGTGGTTAAAGTGTGTACCTTTCTGAGTTAAAAACATACGTTTCTCAATGATACAGTTCATCATCTGAGTACTACATATTGAGTATGTGATTGAACTGTGTACCTTTCTGCATGAGTCAGCATAGTACAAGGCAATGCATCTTCAATACTAGCATATCATTTTAGTATCATTCTAAACCATACATTATTCATCTGAGTAACTTGTGAAATTATGTTTCAATTTGGTACAAGTGAGTACTGTATACAACTCTTTATTCATGAACATAGTACAGCTGAGTATACTGGTGAACATGTTGTACTATCTGAGACTGTATGCATGTATTACTATCTGAGACTGTATGCATGTATACATCTCTTTTAATGTTACAGTTATAAGCATCATACGACCAACTCCTCACAATTATGAGTCAATTTAGTACGAATACATTATGTAGTGTTCAGGGTGTAGGGTCATAGTACCATTGTGTCTAAACAGTGAGTACCAAATTTCAATATTGTCAATGATTAAGTAATGCTACTTTATCATTCTCCATCAAGGCCGTTCAGTAATTCTAAACATTGTCAGAACGGTTCATATACCCTACAGAGTATGTGCACGTTTGGCTCCTGTAATGACCTATCAGTTTTACTATTTGCATTAACCACAATGGGCTGGTTATATTCAAGGATTCATGAAATCCGTATGACCATGCTATCTGTCGTATATTCAAGAACGCGTATCGCGATCATTTACTGCAAATGGTGTCATATCTCCCTACACTTGAATTGAATGTCAGCATGTGAAATTAGTCATTTTAAATGACATGAACAATAGAGCTTAACCTCTGTGAACTATTGATGAATTATGAGTTTATATGGATGGCTTAGCATAACAAACGAAGTGAGAATATTGGACATGATTATATGTCAGGAGGATATCATTAAGTTCCATATGTTGAATTTGTGTTGCAGCATGTTGATATTATAATTGTATCGTTGATGAAAGTGCTAAGAAAAGCCTGTTTTGAATTAAATTTTGAAATGTGTATAGAAGAGATGACTTAATGGGGATGACTTCAATATAAATAATATTTTGTAATAACATTTTACTAAAACTATTGTTAGTCTTCAGATTTGTGTAGAAGTAATATATTTATGGAAATGGCTTCACTATATAGAGAACATCTTGTAATAACTTTGACTAAAACTATTGACACGTTTAACAACTTCATAATTTACATAATCATAATGTATACTTTGGATATTTCACTGATACGTTTCCTACGTTCATCACAGACCATGTGTGAAGTCATTGCTAGTGAGTAGAATGTTTGGCCAAATATTTATGTAAGTTCTGACCACAGGGGGTGAAATGGAGTTGCCTGATTGCAATAAAATGGTCTGGACTACACCCTGGTCTGATATATAGACTAGTAGTAGCAGTACACTGTGATACGGTCAATGGCAATACCCCAAACTGTCTTGCCCCCGGTAGAAGACCCTCAGGGGCAATCTCACCCACCTATTGAAGGGCTGGTAAGGTCCGAATGACCAGACCTTTTGTTCGCTGGACGAAGCCGACATGTTAATTGCAATTTGGGTGACGCGTTCGACCCCGGCGGTGATATATACACAACTGAAACAGCAATTACATCGTCGGATTGATCGAACTAGGAAATGCACAAGGAGGATGGCCAGAGCAGTGTTTCGCAACTTATGTATCTGGGTCATTTTCACTGACATTCTGGAGTGACATTTGACACACACAAAAAAATCGTTCAATTGAAATAATTCAGTTCGGCTCGTTGCACTAAAACATTATGTAAATGGGTATTTATGGATTTATGCATTAATAAGGAATTATTAAAACTGTTAACACGTTAGAAATAAAAGCTTTTACAGGTGTGGCGTGAGAAAGGTGCAAATGATTGAATCTAATCTGTAATGTGGGGACGCGAGCCCTTCAAAATGGCGTCTGCATGCTGTCCAAAGTGTGGACTGTAAACAAAATGTTTGGCGGTGTTCCTTCGAGAAGCGAGTCAGTATTTACACATTAGCTACAATCAGCCGAGACAAACTTGACGGTTGTTTCAAATTTTTGTAATTATTGTGAACTGGCTTCTAATCCTGCAGGTATTTCGTTCGTTGCATTACCGCTTAAACATAATCACTTAGTCAAGGAAAATGGCGGAAGACGGTTGGAGTCTTTTGTATTGCATGAGTCAACGCGCGTCTCGTCCAGACCAACATTTGAGGCATAAACAAGTCGCGCATATATATATATTAATTATTTATCAAGCCCAAGAGTGATTTTGTCTGTAATTTTAACAATTTCGTTTCCTATGCAACCTTAACTTATACAGATCTAAAGGGCGCGCACATTTACATTATAGTATACAACCCTGATCTTGTCAGCATACTGTCTGGAAAGCACTAGTATTTTAGTGTTAATAAAATGCAAAACACATTTACAGATGTGTTTCTGACAGGAAATAACAATACACAGATAAGATTAAATGAAATCGATAAATCTGGCGCTTTGACAGACAACGCAAATGATACCGAACAAAGAAAACAATTTCAAACGAAATAAACTGAACCAAAGAATATCACCGAGTAAACACATGCTAACATTCAAAATTATGATACAAATAATATAATTTCGATAATATCTGATCAGTGGTACTCTCATAACCACATGCGCACACCGACAAGCATAATGTTTACTTACCTCGAGTCGGTATCGTTGCCGTATGGTGACGTTTGCAGACGAATGCTTGCACTTCTGCTCGGCTTTGAAGACTGAAATTCTTCGGAATGACATTCTGATCCCCTGGGGTGATGTTTTACCCCCCGGTCCCTCCCCAGCGTCTCTCTAGAGCCGGTACCCCCACGACCATCCTCACCCAGCTCACCAACCCTCTCCCTCGCTCCCCGTCCAATATGGCCGTCGTGGCGAGCCTGGGATTAGCGACTCTCCGCGTTACATTCATTCCTCCGATCTCAACGAACCTATGGAGGTCGGGTAGAAATTGCACAGTTTTTAGCTTTATTATGATTGCTGGCGTTAAAAACAACAAGCAGCAATCATAATTGTGGAAAAGTTTGAGTTTTCAAACGTCATAATTAACATCTTTCCCTACCATTGGCCAGTGTAAAGCCGGGGATAAGATATCCCCACTCGAGGTACAGGCCCACAAATAAACTATTGCAACGAGAGAGCAATTAGTACAGTTGTTGCATTGTTATGTCCAAAGGGGAAACAAGTCCCTTGGAGCTATAAAAAGTCATTTGCTTCAAGGCAAATCTTTCTTATAAGCAAATACGTGTACTAGACAGTCTAATAGCAATCAGGTAGGCGCGAGTACGAAATCAACGAGTGTGAACTGGTAGCTGTTTACCATAGGTCACAGTATGTATGGGTGACTGCAAACAAACCTTCAGCAAACACTAGACACGCGTAAACAATAAAAATACAATATTTTTCGTCCCAAATTGCAATTTATTTCGTTCGGGAAAGTGTCTTTTTCGTTATCGAGATGTGAAGTATTTTGGTGTCGGGATAAAATGTCTACCTGTTTGTCAGGGATCAAGTTCGTCTACAGGGCAAAGATGGCGGCCAATGGAGGTTGGTAGGACCGCTAGGGGTGAGGTTGTGGGGTGCGGGGCGAGGTGAGAAGTGGACGGGTACGGGAGACACTTCCGTGGGGTGGAGGCTTCAGAAATGTCCCGTATTTCACCCCTAATACTGGACAGGCACATACATACACACGCCTCTTATCTGTCTACTGTCTCGTAAACACATCACCGCAGATTACACCCGGGATCAACACCGGCTGCAGGTGCATACCCAGGGGAGATTTTTGTCAGGGTATCTCGTCAACATTTTACTTAAAGTTAAAGCTATTTGGCATTTTAAGCAACTTTCAACTATAATCACCCATTACGGCTCTTTGTAATTTATAGTGGTTTGGATAAAAAACTTTTAAAACTTTCAAACATATTCTACAAATGGAAAGCAGGAACATCCATGGTACCTGTATTAGCATACGCAGACACATATTTATAAATTTCAACAAATGTCTTAAACATTAATGTTTGTAAGCATTTATCACATTGTTATATTGAGCAATAAGCACACACATCCATGTGGAATATATATTTCAGTTCTATTTTTTAACTTTTTTTTTTTTTACTTTCAAATAATGTTAGTAACATTATTTGACTTTATTCTTTATTATCCAATATATTGTAAGTTCAAAGGATTGGCGTAAATTACTGCAAATCTTAAATACTATGCGACACAAAAGGTTGACATCAAGTTTAAACACACGCCACACGTTCCTACCTCGTAAACAATTGAAACAGTGAAATAATATATTACGGTACAAAGACGAATAAATTTATGTCTGTGGAACATAAAAACTGACCTCCATTTATGTGAGCGTTAGTTAAGCCAGGGGTCGCACCTGTACGGCTATGACATGTCAGTCCATTATCACACCTGCAAATGTTAGAAAATGTCAGTCCAGGGTCGCATTTGTAAAATGTTATGCCATGTTCGTCCGCGGTTGCACCTGTGTAGTTCATGTCATGTCAGCCAATGATGACCTCTGAAGAGTTATGCTATCTTAGTCGGCTCCACCTGTATTGCTATATATGCTATGTCCGTCTATGGTCGCATCTGTAAATGTGTCCTTTCAGTGCAAGGTCGCATTTCCAATGCTATGCCGTGTCCGCCCATGGCCACACCTGCACAGTTATGCTATGACAAATCAGAGTCGCATATGTGTAGTTATGCTATGGCATTCCAGAGTGTCATCTGTATCTACAGTTAGATCTTGTCAGTTCAGGATCATACCATGTCCGTCAATGGTCAAATATGTATAATGCCATAGGGTCACATCTGCATAGCCATGCCATTTACCTCCATCGTCGCACCTATAATGTTGGAACATGTCAACGCAGGATGCTATCACTTTATGTATATGGCATATTATCAGTTCAGATGCACACCTGTGCCGTTGTCATGCTGGACCAAGATGGATCTTTGTATTCATGACGTATCATGCAATCCGGCGTGATAACTGAATATTTATAGATGGCAATTTCAAGTTAGCATTGACATTGCCATGCTGGTTCAGTCCATAGTACAGTTCAACCGCACCAATACTGTCATGCCATCTCAAACCAGCATTGCACCCGTGACGTCATCCAGTCAGGGAATGTATAGATTCAGAATGGTGTTCTTGATAATGGAGCTTTATATAGGCTTATATATTATCACAGTATCACTGTATTTTATGATACATGCTCACAAGTGCATCTATTGGTAGCACAATTTCAAATTGTGGTGTATATTAGGCTTACATTATGTTATCACTTATAATAATCGTACACAATACATAGGATTTGTTACAGATATCACTTTTCACATTTTCACTTTTATTTATGACTATTTATTTCAATAAGGGTCCAATGGACAATTACTTAAAATAAATTACATTATCCTAAACATTCTTGGTTTGCTTTCATTTACAATACAAAACATTCATCATGGACATAGTATGGTCCCTGTCCTGTTTCAAACTTGTTACCGTTATTCAAGAACACTCACAATTTGTCACTCCCAGACATAAAACAAGAAACTAAAAACACCCATTACTGTCGATCTTTATTCTAGCTGACAGCACACAGTTAATTAAATTCTTGTCCGAACGAAATAATGTGCTAGTGTGGTTAATTTAATTTCCGTATGCATCAGTGTTGAGTCGGGGTAATCCGCCCCTCCCTTGCAAGATAAGTGCCTGGAAGAACTAGGATAATCACATTTTCCCCATTTACCTAGCTGGGAATATGTTACCTGTTTCAAAATGTACTAACTCTCGAAACAGCTGCAAAACGTGTAAAAATGTCGTAATAATTTAACAAGATGTAATCTGTGTTTCTTTGCTAACGATGAATGCCAAACAATATACTGATACAGTAGGCATTGTGCCTAAAATGATAAAATACAAAATCTGAACTAAAAATGACAATAATGTGGAATTCTTACATTATAAACATGAACTTATCCAAGGAAATGTATTCAACAGTAAACGTATATTTCTGCTATAGACGTTGAATCATATTTTTCCAACAGGTTCCAAGAAAGATATAATATTGCTATAATATTATCAAGTGACATATTGTTGACGTTTTTATTACTGCAATACATTAACGGCACTAATTAAGTCAATGGGATATATATATTGAAACATGTTGAAGCTCTGTAAAAAAATAATTAATTAATTTACATATATATTACATATTAGTAGTAAATACGCCAATACGTATTAATGTATTGATCACCTAACAACGACGGAATTTGAGAAACACTAATGTGTTCACA
>JAUTBZ010135157.1:0-13541 GCA_032361785.1 Lepetodrilus galriftensis
ATTGTTCTTTCAGAATATGTAATAACCCCGATAGTGACCATTTTCCCCTATGCAAGTATGATCTTGCCCCTTTAACATGTTTGTTTAACAAGATTTTGATATGGGGATTAAATCAAATGATAACAGCGCACTATTCATTAAATACAAGTTATATCATTAGCCACTATATATTACGAATAATTAGCCATCTTTAAAAGACTTATGTTTAAAAACGAACTGCTAGTACTAGTATCGCAATAGTAGCATAACTATTGCAATATTATCGCAATAATGTTTTCAACTATCGCAATTTACTACATGTATTGCAATAGAATTGGCCTCAATATAGTCACCATATAGTATCTAACATTGACAATGGCGATATATGCCTAATGACCGGACAGTGTAGGCCTAGGCTAGTAGCCTATTAAAACTCCATAGTCCAATATCCATTAAAATTGATAAAATAAGGTCTCCATGATCCTAGCTGTCAAATAAATGTGCAGGAGATAATAAAACTCTGAACACTGATAAGATACAAAGTCCACATATCATGTTTGCCCACTACACTACTAGTTAAGTACTACCATTGTGTACTACCAGTGTGTACTACCAGTGTGGTGTATTTATCAGTTTAGTTTATGTGTATGGTTAGCCTATGTGTAGTTTATGTTTATGTCATTTACGACGAGTCATCTCTTCATTGATGATCTCTGTTATCAGAATATGGATAAATGATTTACTTGAATAATGATTTATCATAGTAGATTCATGTGATTACAAAACAAACGGTGTGGTTTGAATTTAACATTCAATGTTATAATAAACATTTGCGTAATCATTCCTTGTCTATATAAATAACATTTCGCTTGCTGATTCTCAATTTATAATAACCATTGTATGAGTGAGTTGTCTTCTCATGAAAACAAACTTGTTGTGAGAGGGCGCAACGATAGTTCCGGATATTGCGTTTATTTTGGTTCTTGTTATGGAGAATATTTACATTGCCAATGAATAACATGAATAAGAAGATGCATGACCTCAGATTATTTATTGTCCTACTATGGTTAATAAACTTGTAAATTTAACTGTCGCACTGCTTCACACAAACTGCGTTAGTTACTATAGATAATTGTGTTGCACATGGCAGAATGTCAGGATATGAAATGTCATCGGGAGCTCTGTTGAAACGCAGCAAAAGAAGTGTAGCAACGTATTTCAAAGGCGAAAATGTAAAGCATACAAATTTAGAGAAGTTCCACAATTTTCTAGAACACCTTCTCCGACCTCAACGAGTACTCATTGATGACTTGGATACTCTGGATTGGTGCAGATGGCTGATAGCTGGTGGATCTACCTTTGATGAATTTGCAAAAACAGGTTTGTCTTCATACTACATAGGCCTAACTGATTTACCTTAAAAAATATATGCTAGTTGTATGCATTTGGGTACCCGTTTCATTGAGAATAATCGTATTTTCATTTGGAACGAAATGCATAATAAAAAGGACAACAAGTTTATGTTTCATTTAATTTATTTCGTGTTACATGATGATGAATATGATCGATTTGCTTATCTGATAAAACAAATAAATGGAGGCTATATAGAACATGCAGCATCATTATTGCAGGACAAATTGTCATCTACTTTTTAATAACAGTTTTTAATCGGCTAAAACACATTTAAGGTATTCCAGGAAATCATTTGTGATTGCAAAACAATCAGGTATTTGAAAACAAGTGATGTTGCTATGTGTGACCATTATTAGTTATCTTATCAATTAATCAGTAACTATTTGCTTTCATTAATGAACAATTGTATATAAGAAAGTTTACGGTAGCAGTTTTACTGTGATCATGTAGCTTCTCATCAAGTCTGAACAATATTTTTAGCTTTCATGTTCATTGGTAACATTGACACGTGCATGTCATCATATGTTGGCAGTGCGGCAGTATGACAACGCGACGACGTGTGGCTTAGTGTGGACGGCAGACTTCGTGGCTTACCGGTGCCGGACATGTGGCATTTCTCCATGCATGTCTCTCTGCTCCGACTGCTTCCAGGCGGGCAACCACAGCGGCCACGACTACAACATGTTCCGCAGCCAGGCTGGCGGTGCATGTGACTGCGGCGATATCAGCGTCATGAACTCTGCTGGGTATGTTGTGCTGTATGTAGTATGAACTCTGCTGGGTATGTTGTGCTGTATGTAGTATGAACTCTGCTGGGTATGTTGTGCTGTATGTAGTATGATACTATGAACTCTGCTGGGTATGTTGTGCTGTATGTAGTATGAACTCTGCTGGGTATGCAGTATAGAACTTGCCCTGTAATCACTTTGCACCATGAATTTATCACTAATATTATTTTCTGGAGATGCTTTAAACTCTAAACCATCTGGGACATATTTCATGTTGGCATTTATTACTTCAGGTTTTGTCCCCACCATGGTCCAGACCGCTGCCAACAAAATGTACAAATGCCACCTGATGTTTTGGCAAATGCGGAAGCAATGATGCCACAAATCCTACTGCGTCTCTTATATCATCTGAGAGACAACTGGACAGCAGGTGAGCTACAGCCAATATTAATCGCCCAGGTGTACTACATCCAATTTGTTTGTTTTTCCATGTCTATTTGGCTTTTCCCAGTATGACTTGCTTCAGTATGTATGCCAGTGCTGTTGTGGCATCTGTAAATCTGGATAATGTCGTCATCCATGAGGTCAGACTCATAGTTCTCACTGGTTTCCTTCAGGGATGAGGAACTCATTCGGCGCCATGATCCAGATTGCCGAGCCGTACCTGGGGTTCCTCCAGAGTCTCAGTGACATGGGCGCCGCCATGAGACAGGTCATGGCTAACACTCTCACCTGCCATGAAACCTACCGCAAGCTAACCACAGGTGTGTAGTCCATCGTAACAGTCAGGAATACCATAGGTGTGTAGTTAGGAATACCATTTCTTATGACCAGTGCAGTACCACAGGTTTTTGACAGGTAAATAGAAGCTGTGATGGTCACAGGGTTAGAAGTTCCCACTCGCCCGGTGGCTGGATCCATTTCTCCTAATGTTAAAGGAATCCTACGGGCGAGTAGAGATCTCATGTTTTGTTTTATCATTATTCAGCCGAGTACATTTTAAAGTTAAATTCCAACCCTGTGGTCAGGCTGAGACATGCTAGTGGAGGTAAGATGTTAGGACACAATGTAATGTTCTCTCCTGGCTGATTTCAGAGGCAGTTGTCAGTAGTGCCTATTGTGCGGACAGCCAGAAGAACTACCAGACTGCCCGTGAATCCATGCCATATCCCTACACCTTCGAGAAACATCAAAGTATGTATGGTACAGGTTATCGTAAGCATGGGCAAGGTTGATAAAGTATTGTAGTTTTCTTAGGCATTGAATGTAATCAGAGTTCAAACATTTCTCCATCACTGATGTCTGAAACAAAAACTGCTTGTAGCAACAGCAGATTGCATTGTTCATAAATCCTGGCCCCGAAGTTATGGAACGTTATTGAGTATGATTTCACGTTTAATTCTCACCTTGCACTCGAATTCCAATGAAGTTGAGGTAAAAATCGTCCTCAGAATGGTGTCATAACCTCACGACCTATACTTGTGGAGCACTGGCTTTAGATCTGCTGCCAAGTTACTGGTGTCTCTTACCTATGGCTGTTGCTGGTAACTTGACTGGTGGCTGTTACTGGTTGTTACTGATGGCTGTTGCTGGTTGTTACTGGTTGTTACTGATGGCTGTTGCTGGTAACTTGACTGGTGGCTGTTACTGGTTGTTACTGATGGCTGTTGCTGGTTGTTACTGATGGTTGTTACTGGTTGTTACTGATGGCTGTTGCTGGTTGTTACTGATGGTTGTTACTGGTTGTTACTGATGGTTGTTGCTGGTGTTGCAGAGAAGCCAGGTTTGAATCAGGACCTGGTGCACCGCAGTCTGCTGGACGAGATGGTCTTCTGGATGGTGAGGTACGAGTTCCCACAGAAGGTCGTGACCTTGCTGCTCAGCATGCTGCCAATGGAAGCGTACAAGGTCAGAGTTCATGAATAACCACTCCCGTAGATTCTCAACTTGCAAACTTGTGCATACAACGTTAGATTTAGCAGTAATGAAAACTGTATTTTCCGTCCCCACGTTGCCTGTGTACAGCTAAGAATGACAGGAGAGTAATGTTGTGTGTTGTGTGTCCAGGAAGCGTTCACACAGGCGTTCGTGCACCACTACAGCCGGATCTCTCTGGTGCTGGTGCAGGCGCTCAACCGTGCCACCATCGCCAACCCCGTCATCCACATCAGCGTGCAGCTCTTCTCCAACCAGAATCTGGCGGCCCGCATGGTGAAGGAATACAACCTGCTGTACATCATCGTGCTCAGTCTGTCTCACATGGTGGAGGAGATTCGGACTGGTAGCACCATGGAAGGTACAGGCAGCTCGCAGTCCAACTGCAGCCCCACTGCAGTCCCACTAGACAGACAAGCCATGATATAAACGAAATACTACTAGTAATAATCTTGAACGTAGTTCTATACACAAATGTAAACAATTAAAATAGGAGATGATGATTCCTATTCACCACACATCCTATCTGTCCAGCAATCATGTGTTGTCCTGATTGGTTACTGATTGACCTTGACCTTGACTGTCGTCAGATCCGGACAACAACTTCCACAACGTGGCGGACTGCAGTAACGAGGTGATGAAGTCTCACTGCTACTGGCCGATCATCTCGGACCTGATCAACCTGCTGGCCCACCCCTCCGTGGCCTTCACCTTGCTACAGGACGACCAGCTCGTCACCATGTGGATGGAACTGCTGTCCTACCTGCAGGGTCAGTAGTCCTCTCACTTGTCCTCCTCACTTGTCCTCCTCACTTGTCCTCTTGAGTTGTCATTGTTCTTCCTTGTCGTCACACTGACAGATAGTAGAGTGAGATTCCGGCAGCTTGTTAACCAATAATTCACTCACTCACTTTGAGAAGCACTCAGCCCGGACCATCAGAGGAACAATGACTATCATATACATATTTTTATGACATTAATCTAACCAGAACAATTCTCTTGATAGTTTGGTGTTTTCCCGGTGAACTATGAGAGAGTAGTAAATATCTGACAAAATCGGGGCCTTGTATCCTGACTATTCTACTGAACTTAGTGTTGGACATAAGATTTAGATAAAACTCTACTAATCATGAATGTAAGATTACATCCAAGGTGTATTTCTGGCTCACACAGGGATGAATCTGAACCAGCGAGAGCTCAGTCAGATGGTGGAGTTTGACCCAGACTCGTACTACGCCGCGTTCTCGGCAGAGCTGGAGATTTCTGCCTCGCCCATGTGGTCCCTGCTGGCACACTGTACATCCAGGGTAGGTAACTCTTGACATGTACGTTACTGCGTTTAGTAATTAGTACATTGTAATTAGTACATTGTAGCAATGGCCTACTTCGGGCGGTTATGCTAGTTTAACACGGAAGTGTCCTTGCACATGTCTAGTTGTCATTGCGCATGTCTAATCTAGTTTTTGTGCTTCATGCACATATTCGTGACGTCACTCTAGCCTTGCTTTCGCGACTTCAAGTCAAGTGAAATTAATAATTCTGTACAATTGTGTAATGAAATGAATGGGTAAGTTGTCTGCGCGCTGACTGGTGTGCTTGTGTTGACAGAGCACACGGTCCTACTCCCTGAGGATGATCGCCGCTGCCCAGGTCGCGCTGCAAGATTGGTTCATCGCCATTAACTGTCGGGAAAATATGAAGGTAGGACGTGTCATCTGAGCGTGGTCCAATACTCTGCGCGTCCTATCTCTATTCCACTAAACAGAACTAATGTAGCATTATGGAGCATAGCTAATGTAGCTAATGAAGGAATTTGAGTGCACAGATCCGTTAACCGGGGTAATAAGTGCATTTGAGCAGTTATTCTGGATATTTGCACTATATAAATGTATAATAATAATAATAATTCAGAGCAGTGCTCTCGTACAGCTGTTTCTTGATTTATGGGGAATGTTTACGTGATGTTTGCTGACAACGCTCCTGTATCTGACCTGCAGCCTAACCCATACCAGCTGACCTTTCACCTCCCACTGCACCGCTACCTGGCGACCTTCATGATGCAGGCTGTCCTCCACCAGGGGGCGACACTGACGGACATCATTCCCGATGACACGCTCATCAAGAAGATTATGATACACTCTCTGCAGATACAGGTCAGTGGTCCTACCATGTCCTACTGTGTCCTGCTCTGCCAGGTATAGAGAGGAATGGTCCTACCATGTTCTACTGTGTCCTGCTCAGGTATAGAGAGGAATGGTCCTACCATGTCCTACTGTGTCCTGCTCAGGTATAGAGAGGAATGGTCCTACCATGTCAGTCAGTCCACAGTAGTCAGTCCACGCTGTCTGGCGCATGTACAGCAGTAAATATTGATGTCACTTTTGTATGTATAGGACATTCTCTTCTGTGTTGTTTGGTGGCACATTCTCAGAAAGGTGCATGGTAATAATGGAAATACGGTTAACATAGTTATTGTACCTGTCATTTAGTGACGGAATTCTGACCCATATATTATTATTATTAAAGCGTCCAACATATTTTATTCAACATGAGGCACATACAATACCACAAAAACCGTTATGCTGTGTGTTTTGTTATTTCAGGTTTGCTTGTCTCAGATCAACACAGGAATGTGGGGAAAGAATGGGATTCAGCTGAAAGGTCAAGCTATGACCTACGTCCAATGTCATTTCTGTTACTCCATGGCTGATGCAGATATCTACCTGCTGCAGGTACGTCAATCTGCAGACGGACAACTATGGGTTGTGTCATCCTCGCACCCCAGCCGTACTTAATTCTGTTCAAGACTCACTTCATGTTGTACCCCAGGCACAGTCACATCTAGTGGGAAACAGCCAACCAATGAAATAATTTCCCTGGTGAATTTGATGTAACAATCTATCCAATGAAATAGATTGTATCATTGTATTACTGAATCACAGGCTGAAAAACCAGTGGTGTCACCTTAGGCAAGTGGCTTAATTCGAACAGCAGCTTGAGTTGTATACTCCCCAGGGAGTTGAGAAGGAATTGAGTGCACACAGATCCATTGACCGGGGTAATAATGTACAGCACTTTGAGGATGCTGTATCATGGATTTGGCGCTATATAAAACTGCACATTATTATTATTATTTTTATTATTGACAATGGACATCCTGTCTGAGCGAGCCTTACCGGTAATGTTATTGAGGTTTTAATTGGAATTATCAACATTCTTGAAGTAAATAATAGGGTAGGTTTTGAGGCATAAATCAATGAAAATGTTGAAAATGACTAAATCACCAATGACATTTATGAATTTATTCACTGCATAATTTCAGGTATCAAATCATCTTCAGCCTAAACTAATACCCAAACAAAGTCCTAACACCGTGCTTCGACAACTATCACAATCAATTAAACCACCCAACTGTCAGAACATTTCCACACCAACTGGCATAAAGGTAAAACATCGAGCGGGCTCTCTTCAACCACTGGGACACGACCAGAGGGCGCCAGTTCGCAGACTTCCTCCCATTGTGACCCCCATCAGAATGCCACAGAGACAAATCGCCATGCCACACAACACCCCTGAAGTTGCTGGCCAGCGGTCTGTATATAAGCATTCATTTACAAAAACAAATGTTATATTTCTTTCTTTTTAAATTGGGGTTTAGAGTCGCTTTCTAGAATCTTTCACTAATATCACGACTTGTTGGTTTAGGGCAGGAGGAAACCTGCAACATCTGTAGCGCTGAATGTTGCAGTAAACCTGCAAGCACAGGCTGGTACTGACAAGACCAAGGATGATAACTGTATTGCCACTCTATAAAGACAGTGCATCCTTCGCTTCAGAAAGGGAACTTTCGCAAACGTTGATGCCAGGCTCTCGGGATAATTTTATTGCACAATCTTCCATGTATTTGTTATCCTGAAAAATTGTGATTGTTGACTTTTTCTAAAGAATGTAGAATTCATGTAGTGAATGTTCATGACATCTGAATAAATATATCCTGCTCTGAAAGAATTTACAATGATTTATTATTTAGATGTACAAAGTATTAAAAAGAACCTAATATTAACAATGTTATTCCTTTCCAGGCTGGAGCCAATTGGAGCCTCCAGATTTATCTCGCCTCCACCAGCCAATCGGAAACCACTGGTACCGACATCCATGGCCACAGTTACTCTTCAGCAGTCTGCATATCCTGTTGTCGACTTGCCGCCTACAAAATCTAAATCTAGCACTGCAGTAGCATCACAGCCAGCAGAGATTGTAGGCAAGTCCAGATATTATATTAGGCTCAAATAGCCTCAAAGGTTTCTGCATACCCACAATTGTGTACCGTAGATACTTGAGTAGAGCTGAGAAGACAGATTCAGTGGTTGGCCCTAGGTCCTAAGGATCAATTTATTAATTCTCATCAGTGTAGATAATTGTAAAAGGAAATTGAGTAATACCCAGTATAAAAATACATGTATATTTATGGTGAATGGAATTTTCTCATCTCTGAAAAGTATACTTGGTGAACTTTCCTTATATATTGAACATCTACTTGTAGAAATCCAGGCTCAGGATTGTAACCAGAATGCAAAGTTTGCTGACAATGATGTTGTGATGGTTAGCCCTGACCTGAATAAAGATCGTAAGCTACCATTGCATATTTTGATTTATTTTCCTAAAATTCTATCTGCAAATGGTGATTATGTGTGTGTGTGTGTGCGTGTGTGTGCGTGTGTGTGTGTGCATGTGTGTACGTGCATGTACGTGCGAGTGTGCATGGATATATAATTCTTGAAGCAATGTCAGTTAGTGACGGCCGAGTTTATTTCATATGGGCAAGATTTCTTACAAGAACCACTAATGACATCCTAAATGCTATTTAACATGCAGTCTTCATACAACAAAACACGGAAATTAGAATGGCTGTGTTAATGCTATGGGCGAGATGTTTACTTCAGGCCCAACCACTCCTGGAAGGACTCCCAAATCATCTGACAATTGCCGGAGTCCTTTTGATCTGGAACGACACCTGGAGACGATACAGTCCTTCTCCAAGTCACCCGGGGCTCCCGTGTATTCCCAGAGACCCATGTTTGAAGACCGCCAGATTCAGGTATCAAAACAATACATGTAATAAGAATAATGTGCACAGTAATGCCGTACCAAATCCACACTTGTGCACAGTAATGCCGTACCAAATCCACCCTGGTGCACAGTAATGCCGTACCAAATCCACACTGGTGCACAGTAATGCCGCACCAAATCCACACTGGTGCACAGTAATGCCGCACCAAATCCACACTTGTGCACAGTAATGCCGCACCAACTCCACCCTGGACAGTGTACTCATGTTGCTGTATTATTACCCAAGGATTATATACATATTTCTGCTTAACTCAGCTGCGTATCACAATTTCCTTACAGTCAAATGTATTCCCCAGTTTGTAATCAAACGTATTGTTGTAAATACCCTTTACTTGTATTTTCCAGGCTTCAAAAAGTCCTGGCCCATTTTTACAAACATTCAATAAACAGGTGAGTGCCCACCAGTCTAGAGTGAGTGAGTGAGTGAATATGGAGTTTAACGTCGCTGCGGGAATCTTTCACCCATTTGCGACCAGTCTAGAGATGACCTCGCATCAACCAGACACTCGCCTATAACGTACTGAATCTGGAAGTCCCGGTCCCATCTAAGACTAATTACGGTATATGCGTATAACGGACTTTGCATATATGTGAGGTCTACTGTAGTTCATTTGTAGCACCATCATGGCATCAAAAAAACCATCAAAGAATCGGTAATTCCCATCTTTCAGTTCAGAAGGAAAAAGTGAGCATAGGGTTGAGACTTGGCATTGGTTAAATCTGTACCAATTACACTAGTGTTTACTGAGTTTAGCCACCATTAGTGCTACATTATGTCCAGCACAGGCCCAGTGATAGCAGAGAGTTCTATGTTACTGGAAAATAACAACAGTATCGTGTATTTCAGTCTTCCAACACCTCGAGATCAGGAGGTGATCAGCCCGCAGGCAGCAATGGACAGTCAGTGGACAATAACGGACAGACGATGGACAATAATGGACTGCAGATGGACATGTTCAGCACACCCATGGACACCTCAGGTGACATGAAAACTCTGTTGAGGGAATCAGATACACCAGGTTAGAGCGTTAACTGTTTTGGAGTTGCTTTAGAAATGTAATTACTCGATTTCTGTCCACATGCCTTCCATATTCTAAGACTTTTCCCTACTCTCTAGGACCATCTCGACTAACCATCCACACACAAGCTTGATTTGCAGAGTTTGTGTAATATACTGTACTGGTAATGTAATGGATCTGGTTTTCAATACTAGTAATATGGGTTGGAGATTGTTGGATTTTGATTGTCTCAATTTTGTACTAATTGCTCTTACAGAGAGAACCGAGATAGCCGAGATGGGTTTCATATTGCCAGGCACCAAAAAAGATACATCTGATGGATCCTTTCTCACAATGTTTAGCACGGCAGATGCTACAACCCCATCACAGTCACAGCCTACCTTCAGCTTCAACATTGGACAAGAGACACCTAAACACAAAAATACATTGTTCGATATGGGTGGCTTCAACTTTACACAAGAGTCGCCCAGAGCCAACCAAGAATCGTTCTCATTTTCCTTTGGAGGAAACACTGACAGTGCTGATGACCGATCTCCTTCGGTGTTTAATCTCTTTTAACATCCGCCAGTTCTGTTCAATACAGGAGAGTTCAGTCTTTGAATCTGCTCACTAGTTCTTGTTATTGAACATTTTATGTTCAAATGTCTATTTTAATTTATTGCATAATTAATGTTGATTTTTCATTACTTGTGGATTGAATTATCTTGCACATATTGATATAATTAATTTCCAAGCACACTATTAAGTAGATATGTTTCATTATTTCATTGGTTACAAATCCAATTGAGGCCTTGCACAGAACAATCGTCGGGTTGCAGAAAATAATGTGATGACGTGAGCAACGGTGGAAAATCCCATTGTCTTGCCACCCACAATGCTGTGTGGACGTATTGATTGACGTCACATGCAAGGTCTCAATATAACTTCAACAAAATATAAATACAAAATCAGCTGTTCCATTTACTATTATTAGTATTAGGACCATCATGAGACGCATCATTCTTGTTACTGGCATCATTTGTGTTACTGGCAATGTCATATCTTCAGATCTGTTCAAGGTGGATGTTTATGTAGATAAGAAGGAATACAACAAAATGAATAAATTGTGAAATGACATACTTGGGTTTAATTGGCACATGTTACTTGCAGGTGAACAAGCAGCAGTATACAGAGCTGGCATTATACACAGACAACATTACTGTTGGGAAAATATACATAGCTAGACATTTGGGAGCATGCACATAGGACATACATGGCGGTGGGTAGAGTTATCTTCATGTAGAGCTATATAAACTAATACATGTACAGTCGTCATCGTTTGCTAGGTGAAAGATTTACAGTTTACGTCTAAGTTCATAATATGCATATTCATGTGTACAATGTGCATGCAATTCATACATTTATCAGCTGAAAGTGGTATTTATAGACATACAATCACAGATAGTTGACTTACTAAATAGCGAAGCAGGTTATAACAACTGAATTCACACAAATGTGATTCAGACAGCTATATATCGTTCTTTTCCCATGTTAGCTATATCGATATAATTGTATACAAAAGCTACCAGTAATATATACAACACTTGTAAGCGATTTATCATATTTTTAATCATGGGAAATGACCATGAAAGCAGTGACCTATTATTTTTGATTTTCACGAAACTAAGTACATGCCAAGGGTTAACTGGGAATTGGATTTGCTTTAGGGTTATAAGGTCATGCCAAGGTTTGAAAAAAAGAATTTGTTGAATGGCACGATAGATTAATAGCCTATAATAGCCCAAGGAATGCATCGATATACTTAGTAGTACATAGTGGAACTACAGTACATTGTATTCACACATAATACATACAGGTACTAACACCTTACAATCTCTTGGTTATTCAAGTTTGTATCATATTCATGATGTAGCAATAACAGCTCCAAGTCTGACATACTCTAGTTGGTTTTCACATATACTGGATCTATCAACATTTGACAACATTAGTTGTACTAAACATTCACATTAATTCCGTATACACAGACTGAAAGCTGTGTATACACAGACTGAAAGCCGTTGACTAGACAATCTAGATATCAGTAATAGTTTGCCGTCATAAATAGAGGAATCAGTTAAGTCGCTGTGCAGGATTACAGTTAGCCTACAGCATGTGTTATCTGCTATATAAATGCATACAGTCAATATTAACATAGGGCATGTATACAACTTCACAGGATATCAAAATCTACTTGTATTTAATAAATAAATGCAAATATTTTCATTTAATGCTTGCATTTCAATGAACATGTTAAAATGTTAATCTTGGCTAATATCCGCTAAATTTGTATATAACATACTTTGTTAGAAATGCATAACTTAGTAATGTAGATGTGCTAAAAACATCAACTACTTTCACGTACTTTCCTTCTTTATCAAATAGTACATCATTAATACTATCTATTCCGAGGGCATGGTTTAACCAGTGCATAGCTTCATTATATACAAAACTGGACACTATTAATACAGCCAAGTTATTATTTACATGAGTAAAATAATTATTACATGTAAGTTATTTAGCTGTATGTACATAGAGGTACACATAATTCACAAAATAATTACATCTGGAAATCTAAGGTGAAACAATAACCTGAAAGCTCAATGTAATAAACTGTCACAGTATGAAAGTATCTGTTCTTGGAATAACTAATATATTTCACAAACTTGCTGTTGACATATACTCCTCTCACAAATTAAAACATATTAAAACTATCCTTGTGAATGGTTTGGATTGTGAATCACAAATGCTTTTGTATTTCCCCACTGATTGAAAAATACTAACCAAAGTGCATGTACACAAGCAGATAATGAAAGAACTGTATCGGTCTGGTGGACTAAATGAGCTAAAAGTAGGAATATAGAAATTGATTACATGTGAATTGCCCCAAAAGTGTAGTCAATGTTATATGTGAACTATTTACAATTTCATATATAATATTATCAACAAAGGTCATAAGTGTGTTATGGATAGAAATATTTTAAAGGACCCATAAACTACTGTAATATAATATTTTTTACGATAATGTCAATGGTAGATAAATTGATGAACATTTGATGTCCACATTGGTTGTAGTGAAATTCCCATCTCAAATCCATGTACAGGTTATGGCACTCAGCATTTCTTCAAGGAACAGAAATGTGTATGACATAATATCAGAAATCAAGTTTGACATTGAGCAACAAGTATGGCTAAAGACAATGAGTTTAACTCTTAACCCTCTACCTGCTGAAGGCAAGTTAACTTGCCCGATCACATGCAGAAATAGAACACTTTGATTTTATTCAGCAGGGAGAAGGTT